>BFEA01000028.1:1636629-1664041 GCA_003427395.1 Chara braunii
GAGAGAGAGAGAGAGAGAGAGAGAGAGAGAGAGAGAGAGAGAGAGAGAGAGAGAGAGAGAGAGAGAGAGAGAGAGAGAGAGAGAGATGGAAGAGGAACTTACCTGTTGCGACCTACCAGCGCCATAGCTGGGCTCTCCTGCAGTCCCCAGGTAAGTGCAGAAAGCGCCTAGCTTTCTTCTTCTTCTTCTCCTCCTCCTCCTTCTTCTTCTTCTTTCTCTCCTTCTCTCCTCTTCTCCTCCTACCCCTCCGAAGTCCTCTTCTTCTTCTTCCTCTTCTTCTTCTTCTTCTTCTTCTTCTTCTTTTTCTTCTTCTTCTTCTTCTTCTTCTTCTTCTTCTTCTTCTTCTTCTTCTTCTTCTTCTTCTTTATCAGAGTAGAGATAGAGGTAACAGCAGACATTGTTTGGACACGGCATTCTGCCTTATTGGACACGACATTCAGAGCGGACTTACACTCTACATTGGGATTGAACTGTGTACGACATTCGGAGATCAGACTTGGGTTGGACTTGGTTACCTCCTATGTCTCTCCTCTCTCGCATGTCTATGGATCTCTCCCCATGTGTGTGAGCGGAAGGGCAATCTTTCTGATGTCTTGCCCTTCCGAAGTTTCTCCCTTTCATGTTTGTTTGTCCACGTGTCCTTGGATTACTAAATCTTCCGCTGCGCTGCTTCCCAGCCTATGATGATAATGATACGAATGTGTTGTTGTTGATTTCTCGTGCACATTGACATCTTGTGAATGTTGCACCTACGCTGCAGGTTGTTGCCACTTTCGTCATTGCTAGATCCTAGGCTCTCAGTGCATTTCACTTCCTGATATGCTACAAGTGGTATCGGAGCTAGTGCAGTGAATCTTGGCAACAACCAATCAATCGATTGATTGATTGGATTGGCGGATTGCCACCAATCAATCTTCGATTGATTGATCAATCAATCAGGAGATTGATCGAACAATCGATCAATCAACCAACAATCATCCGTGATTGTGATTGATTGATTGATTGATTGATTGATTGATTAATTGATTGATTAAGTTAATTGATTATTTGGCAATTTCTTATTTAATCTTGGAAATTTCCCGGAATTAATTATTTATTTATTTTTTTTCGAGAAATCATTTCTTTTTTCGAGAATTTTTTTTTTGCGAGAAATTATTTTTTTCTTTTTCGAGAAATTATTTTTCCGAGAAAATTATTTTCCGAGAATTTTTTTTTCGTTCTGAGAATTCGTTTTTCGAGAATTTTTTTTTTACTTATTTAATTGTTAAATGTCTGCATTTTGACAACTTCGCGATTTTTTTTTCCGAAAATGTCCCTCTACACTTTCACTGCGTAGGTCTGCAAATTCTGTTCTTTTTTTTCAAAAAAAAAAAAGAAAAAACGGCATTTTTTTCTTTTTGCAACCTACTACTCCGAGTTTGTAAAAATCCTTCTTTTCTGATTTTCTGCAGTCTGAGCACCGGAGGTTCACATTTGCTTTCTGCATCACCTTCAACACTCAGTGGGATTGGACAGTCTTTTTTTTCGAATTTTCGATTAATTTTTTTAATCATTTTTTTTTTTTTTTTTTTTATATTAGGAAACTGTTCAATTTGGATCTGTCCGATCCTTCCTACTTGTCTGCTGCCTACCTGTTCCTCCCCCTCCAGTCCGGGTACTGGGCCAGTCTATCTGATTGGCCCATAAGTGACTCTTCAGAGTGCGGGCACGATAGTGCATGCCACTGCTCACTTGATCACAGACCAAGGCCATGGACCGGAAGGCGGGAGAATCCCTCCTGGCCTATGAGGAACGCCTAGCGGCATTCATCCAGGAGGCCAACGATAGGGCCGCCGCCGCGGCCAAGGAACGTAGTCAGGTTGAGCAAGAAGAGGAGGCCAAGCGACGGAAGGAGGAACAGGACCGACTTCGTCAAGAGGAGGCAGACCTGCTGATCGGCGATGAGACCGCACATTGGGTGGAAATGCCATCTGCCGACGGGGCCTCGGAGACTGACAAAGGGTTGTCCGCCGTTGCGCACATCTCCCACGACCTCGTGGCCACCTGCGCTCTGTAGCAGGAGGAAATCCTTCACCTGCAGCAGACAGTGGACCAGATGCTTACACGGCTGCAGGCATTGGAGAAACAGCCAGCTGCTGTAGCAGCCGCAGGGCCTTCCAACCCTACCACCCATGTTCAAGTTTTGGAGGATGACGTCAGCAACATTAAGCGGGTGCATCAGGACTTCCGGACGTCGCAGCAAGCAACGAACTTGCAGTTGGAGACGCAGGTCCAGGCTGCTGCCACCGTGACGCCCGCGGCCGCATCCTCCCGGCGCCCACCCAAACTGGATGACTGCGATCAGTCCAAGACGGAACCGATCCCGTGGTGGCGCCAGTTTTCTCTCAGGCTCGACATGCACCATGTCCCGAACAACGATCGACATCCGTGCTTGTACCACCGTTCTGGTGGTGCATGTCAAGCATGGTTGGACAACATCTTGACCAGCCACGGCGTAGCAGTGTCGGAACTGCACACCAAGCTCATTTGGCAGGAGTTGACTGACGCCTGGCACAAGCGATTCCAAGTGGAGCCGCCCGACCTGCAAGCGATGGACAAGCTCAACAAGCTCCATCAGAACATGCTGCTCAGTCAGAACTGGATTATCGAGTTCCAAAGACTCGCCTCCATACCTTACCTGCCGCTCGCATTCCGCGGCATCAAACACTTGTTTATCATGTGCTCGTGTCCAGCTCTGCAAAACGCGCTGACACAGATTGCAGAGACACTCGACACATCTGACAAGCTTTTCAGCACAGCGTTGTCGGCGCGAATACCCTTACAAGGGTATCCGCCCTGGCTTTTGCAGGCGACAAAAAATAGTCTGGTTTAAAGTTTAAGTATACCGCGCTAGGCGCGGCCACGTCTGTAATTTACGTTGACTGGATGGCTGATTAGAATAGAGAGTGTGTGGGCGCGCAGATTTTTGAGGTGCGCGTGATCTTTTAATTGTTTGATGAATGAAAAGTCGGCGTGACCGCTGCCCAAAATTCCCCTTTCTGACTTAATAGGGATTAAAAAGGTTATGTCTTGCTGATTGATGTGCTCACCCGTGACCTGTGCGTACGTACGGAGGACGGCGTCCACAAACGAATGTGACTTCTGAAGGCGTTTCGGTAGATCCACGCGGCATGCAGTATCTGCTTATCTGGGCGCCGACCAGAGCCAGACCCAGACTATGGCCTAGCGCTATTGGTTACTGCAACGGTCATTTGTCTGAGGGATTCAGGGATTAAGATCGGGCGGCGACGACGCGGGAGTATCGGAGTGGCGCGAGGGGACCGCGGGGGTCGAGGGCCCGACCGGGCTATCCCCCTCGGTCTGGCCATCGGCAATGTCCGATCGATGGAGGTACGTTTTAAGTAACTCCCCTTGGCACCGCATTCCTAGTAGTGGTTGTTATGCCCCGGCGTACCGTGGGCCTGACGGAAGGGCCGGTTATATCCTGCCTGCCTTGAAGGGCCGGGGCGAGGGGGCCAACGTACATAGGAGCCGACGGACGATAGGCCCATTGGCCGGAAGGAAATCTGAGTGGAGGGACTTGCGGTAGGAGCACCGCCCGTGCCCGCATAGTCCGCGGTGAAAGGCAGGGTGGGGGTGAGTATGTCCGCCGGGCTTTCCCCGGCGTTGGGTCTTAAGGTTTTCACTAGACTATGGGTGGCTGTTGGTAAAACCTTCACTGGCCCACCCTGCTCAGGCCCCTGCGTTTGCGTTATGGCGGGGGTCCGTGCCCTCTCACTACTTGAAGGGCCGGGGTAGGCACGGGGTGGTTTTGCCTTCCTTGGCGAGGGCCGGTCCTCGCGACTACAGGCCTGTTGGCTCGGTTGGACGCCCGCGGGGGTGTCGGGGCTAATGTGAGGTGCACAGTAAGTGTGACGGGCGATAGGGGCCAGCGGGCACTGCGCAGGTGGAGTGTCGGTGGCGGAGTGACAGCGCGATAGGACTGAAAGCTAAGGTGGTGGGGAGAGTAAATGAACCAGGGCGGGGGTCTCGTCGGAGTACATTCGGAGTGGGGACAGGTGGAAGGCTGGCAGCGGGCCGCAGCGGGCGGAGCTACAGCACAGAGGTAGCAGTGGGGGTGGGTCTGACCGGGCAGCTTTGGATAACAGTAGGGAAAGGCGAATGAACCGGGGCAGGATCGGACGCCGGGTGCATGCACAACAGAGGGGTCTGCGGGGCAAAGGATGCAGCGCAGGCAAAATGGGGAATGAACCCGGACGGGCTCCTGCGCCGGGTACATGGACGGGGTAGGAAGAACTGAGGCCAGGTGGCCTTCGAAGGGGGGGAGCCGCGGGGCATCGCCCTGGCCACGTCCTTCGGGGCTTTTGCAAAGATCGGGACGATGCCGCAAAGATTCGCATGACCCCTGGGCAGGGACGACACACATATATCGAGGGAGGGACGATCGTCGAGTGCTTTTTGCACTCTGGCACTCGGCTGGTTGTCGGACTGTGCAGCGTAGAGCGCCGAGGACGATGACAACGGGAGCGAGGGGGAGAATTGGGATGAATCTGGGTGAGGGGGGCGCCAGATGCATACGTGGGCATTGTGGGAGTGGGCGCACGACGGACAGGGACGGAGCACAGGCCGGGTACGGGAAGGCAAGGCGGATAGGCAAAACAAAAGGGGGGAAATGAAAAGGAACCTGGACGCACGCGGCGCCAGGTGCAGTCGGAAGTAGAGATGGCGGGAGACGAGGCAGGAGGAAGATAGAAAAGTGGAACTCACTCGTTTCTTAGCGAGAACGAGCGAGGGAGGAGGCGATTCCGGGGTTCTAACCCCGGGCGAGTATGATTAGGTGGTTAGTTGTGGCGTTAGGAGTGCAGAATAGTGGGTTAGTGAAGAAAGGGGTGCGSGRATATGGTGACGGGGCTAGAAGAAGGAGAAGWAAAACRRYCATATTGCGTTCGTTTCTGAGCAGTTTTGTAGAAGGGGAAGTGGTAGGTAGGAGCTCTGAACCCTGGCGAATAGGAAATTGCGGTTAGCTTGATGAGAAAGTTAGTAGGACTAGAGGGGGAGGGCGTCAACAGGTGGGCGGAGAGGACGAATGAATGTAGACGGGGGGTGTGGCGGAGTGCATGCGGAGATGGGGAGGAAGAGATCGTGAAGCCCGCTCGATCCTTGATGGAATCGGGCGGGGAAAGGAGCGCTCCGGGGGTTTTGGCCCCGGGCGAGCGGCGTGGTGAGGTCAGACGAGGCTCTAGATTAGTGAAATGTGAGATTAGAAGGAAAGTTAGTGCGCCGGGGTTATGGCCGACAGCGAAGTGGTAAGTGAGAGCAAGAGATAGCCCGGCCGCTTCGCAACAAGAACGGGCGGAAAACGGTGAGACCCCGGGTTTTTCTGATGGGGCGAGTGCGAATCTGAAGTTAGTTGGGACCGACAGTTAGTGGTATAGGTGGTAGGAGAAAAGAGGGCTGCGTGAAGCTACGGAGGAACTGGGCATGGCAGAAGAAGGGGGGGGGAACGCTGATGAACCTGCCGCGTTCTAGCGGAAGATTTATTCGGCTCTAGCTCATTCTATCGATGATAAGCTTGCGGAGTTCGTCGCGGGGATTTGAGACTTACCTGTTGGCCGGTGCGTTGCTTGCCCTAGGAGAAGTATCGGGCTGCACTCCAGCAGAGGGGTTGTCCACACGTTGCGGTGGAGGGGCGAGGTTCAAAGTTTGTGATCGCGTGCCTTGGACAGCTCCCCGTTCGGTTGATCTCGTAGGGGACATCCGGCAGATCGGTATGCGATGTATATGCGAGTGGGTGGAGGAAGAGCAAAGCGGTTAGGGGGAGGGGTACGCACTGGAAGGCTATCCTTGACTGACTACTTCCATTCGCAGGCCAGCCGGGCAGCCTGTGACCCGCGCTCACTGCATAAAGCTCTGCCTGCTGGGCAGGTACGTCCGCCTGGCCAAGGGGGCTCAAGTATGATGCACACGGGCGGTTGGGGGCTTACCTGCTGGCCAGTACGATGCTCCTTTGGATAGCGTGGGGCCAGCCACGGGAATGGGGACCTACCTGATGAGTGATGCGGTGTTCATGATGGCGATGGGAGTGGCATGATGCGAGCGGTGGGTGGGACAGCATATCTCTCCACGTCCTAGCACGAGGTTCGTTCGACCTCGCTCATCAGTTCGGTGGAGGTGTCACGAGGCAGCATCAGAGTTGGAGACTTACCTGCTGGTAAAGATGCTGCCTGCCCTGTGGGCTGATGGAGCGGTGTAAAAGGGGCTGCAGAGTGAAGGCCRTTTGTCGGCCGGCGTGTTGCTCAACGTATTAACGATTGCACTTGGCTACATTTCTGMGAGAAAATTCAGTCGTTCGTGTTCTCATTGATGGAAAGACTGAGAAGCCGGCCCCGAAGTTAGTAGAGCTTGYTGGCCGGTGTTGCTACTTGAATCGTTGTTGGTGGAGCTACTGTCCACCGATATGCTGTTGATACGGCCGTGAGGACTGGTGATCTTGCTGGAGCCCTGCAGAGCCAGCCRACYGCTGCCCCAACCAGCCCGTAGCTGGTGGCGATCGGATTGAGGGGCGCCAACGTTAGACTGTCAGGGTGTTGACGTATGGAGTGAGCCGATGGACTAATGCTGCGGGTATCCATACTTCGGGACGAAGCATATGAAGTGCRCGTTATTTTGAGTACAGCTGGTTTGGACCACGCGGCCGCAGCTCTACCACGGGAAGTAAAGGTGCGGTATAGGGAGGAGTGCTTAGACTACATAAGGGGGYTGGTGCCGCAGCTTGGAAGGGTGGTGACAAAGGGGGTCAGTGCTGCGACTTGGGGAGGCGCAGAGGGGGGTTGTTTAGCGGTGTGACCTCCGTTTAATGTAGTTGCTACATTTTAGCTGCCATTGTGGGGCCCTCAGGCGGACCAAGGAATCAAGGCCCTCTCGCGCGAGCCTGAGAGCACCCTTCCTGTACCTCGAGCGTCTGAAACCYCTCCTTCTGCCCTTCTTACTCTAAGTCTAGTCCCCTGGTTCWGAGAGGAAGGCGGCAGGCSGGATTGCAACCCGTAATCCGCGCCAAGGCCCCTGTGGGAGGTTYGCCCCACCGATTGCGGGAGCTCTGCCGGGACTYAGAAGGAGTCCTGGAGGCAGGGAAYTGAGTGGTAATTCCCTGACTCCTTCTATAAATCCATCTATAACCCCTATCTGTACACCTTCTACGTTTGACTGAGTACGTGGTGTGAACCCTGTATTTGATTTTGGGGTTGACTTTCAGGACATAAGTCAGACTAAAGTAAAGAAACGTGTGAGTAATTTCAGTTTTAATTTTGTTGTTTGATTGAAGGCAGATTATGAACGAAGGGGAATGCATCTGGGGGAAGGTTGGGAGGAAGGCAGTATTGCACGCGGACTGATTGGGTCGTTAAGGCTGGGAGGTCCCCATAAGTTTAGGGAAGCCCAGCGCTTTGTTTATTTTGGTTTTGCATGGGGCAACCAGGCCGCTCTATAAGTTTAGGTGGCCTGAATGCTCTGGAGGCTGGGATGTCCCCATAAGTTTGGGGGACCCATAAGTTTGGGGAGACCTGGTGCTGTGAATTGCATGGAGGGTCGGGGCGCTCTATAAGTTTAGGTGTCCTGACTGCTCTGACTTGCGAGGAGTTTGACTGTGATTAACTTTCAGGAACTCAGGGCGCTCAATAAGTTTTGGTGCCTTGAGTTGCCTTGGTTTCTTTGGGCTTTCCTGAGTTTCTTTTGTTTCTGAACGAGGGGGCCGAGCTGTTCTGTAAGTTAGGTGGCTCAGTCTCTTCCTGCATTTGTTTTAAGGGAATGAACCTGACAAAGGGAAGACCCTTCTGTAAGTTCAGGGGGCTTGAYYCGATGCCACACACAGRAAGGCTCARAGAGAAAGGAATCAGGTGGAGAGGCAGACCCTTCTGTAAGTTCGGGGGGTTTGACTCAAAGCCTCGCACATGCTGGAACCCAATGGTATAATCTKGYTATACTGTATTATTATTTTATCTACGAACAGGCTAGTCAGRCGCGGGTTCCATAAGATTGGACARYCTGGCTATAGCTTATCATAAGTTGAAGAGAGTATAACTAAAGAGATATAACTGAAGGTAAACTTGGGCAGRCTGAGCAAYGTTCTAAGATGAGCGGCTCAGCCCTATGTCCATTTGGAAGGCTAAGTGCARAAAGGTATATATAACTTGGCTAATTAGAYAGTTCAGRGCGGYTAGAGTGGTCCAGTCATATGCCCAAGRAAGAGAAAAGTAGTAGTGYCCTTTGTTTGTSTATACTTGGCCAAGTSAGGACGCTCTATAAGTTTAGGTATCCTGACTTTAGGCCTGGCTAAGTTGGGCGCGCTCTGTAAGTTCAGGTGGCCTGACCTATGCCTTATGTAAGTTGGRTATAAATGGCTAAATCATTGAGAGATCATGAACTATTGTTTGTTCAGATTGACTTCGGGATGGCGAGAGTACTTACCTTTGTGGTTTGGCCTGCATGCAACTGAGTGAGGCTACTACTTGGTCTGAGTTTCAACTTGATAGGTAGTTGCTTTAGTCGCTCGCCACGTGCTAGAGTCATAGGAGTTAGCTTCAATTCCTGCATTTTCTGAGCTAAGTTTTTTTACTTAGGTCAATTCTTGCATTTTCTGAGATCTTTTCTTATACGTGGCTTTGTATAAATCTTGGCGAGCTACTCTCTACGGAAAGCGCTGCCAAAATTTCTACAAATCCAAGGAGTTAGTCGAATTTTGAGTTGTCAAAAGTTCAACTTTGTCTATTCTTTATATCTAACCTAGTAAAAATTTGGAAAGTCCTCTTTTCTAAAGGGAGTGTTGCCCAAATTTTTGCTAATTCAGGGAGTTAGACTAAAATTAAACTTTGAGAAGTCAAAGTTACTTTCGAATTCTGAGCTTAGCCTTGTATAAATTTTGGAATAACACTTTTTTAAAGGGAGTGCTGCCGAAATTTGTGCAAAACTAAGGAGTTAGTTAAATCCTGTCTAAGTGGAACTCAAATTGTCTTTTGAGTTTATATTTGACTTAGTATAAATCTGGGAAGTCTCCCTTTCTAAAGGGAGTGCTATCCAAATTTCTACTAACTCAGGGAGTTAGACAAAATTTGACTTTCCAGAGTTGGAGATTATTTCTGCTTTCATATTTGGACTTATATAAATTCTGAAAAGACACTTTTCTTACGGGAAGCGTTGCCGAAATTCTCTTGAATTAAAGGAGTTAGATTATATTTTGGCACGTGACGATTCTGGCGATCCACCTTTGATAGGGGAGATTCTGCCATTTAGCCTACCTTTGATTTGAGCACTGACTTAGAGGTAGGGTTGGACTTAGGTGGCAGGTAACTTTGAGTGAGGACGTGCTATGGAGGTTTATCCCCCATATGCTAATGATTTAGCTTGGGCATTTGACCTATGTTGTGTTACAGGTCCTTTGGGGTGTCTGATTCAAGATCAGGACTAGATTCAGCTTGATCCCTTGAGGATCATCTTCTGTTATCACKGATAAYAGGTCGGTTKCCGATTCGTCGGTTTACGATTCAACTCCAATTCACYSMTGYCACTCAACCTAAAGGCTTTAGCCTTGTGATTGAACTGTTTTGTTRTGTTTWCACCCRGACTTTATTGAATGGTYATCCAACAAAAGTACTGAGTATTTATTTAAGAGTTGCACGAGTGAGGCTTGTATGGCTAAAGCGAGGGGTAYRAGTGCAAGGAATGGTTGAAGTTGACCYCRTGTAGTGYGTGGACTTCTGGATGAATCTTTGATGTGATTRCAGGTATGGTTGTGGTTCGGCCTCTGGATATGAYTGTATGYGATTACATACATATATGGCTGAGAGGASCCCCACTGTGACTGYGAGAAGTGATCGTSMTRTATAAATAWGCCTTATATATATATTTATATGTGTCTTGGGTATGTGCGCGRCTTACTGAGATCATGCGCAATGGTTAAYCAGGTTACGATTTGAGAGAAWAGGRAAATCCTCTTTTATCCTTTTGCTTCTTAGAGATTTTTTATGGTCGGACATTGGTCCTGGGCTGGGATTCAAGGTCCTTGTCCAGGACATCCCAAGCCCTAGACTCTGCAGGGAGGGAATCTGCCCCCGTGCAGAGCCTATTTGCCTTGCATGCCGAGACGCTCAGACCAAAGGCCGGAGGTCTCGTGGCGGCTGCGCGACTATTTCTTCAGCCGTGCAATGTCGTGAAGGATTAAACCCTCACGACACTTCGAATTTGACACTTGAGTGTCATAAGCGGTACTCGGATCCACGAGGGACCGCTTGATTATGGGCACTACATAGTACGCCATCGTCGCGACTGCTTGTGTACGTTTGCATTGCGAGTCGATATGGCTTAGCCCTGCGTCAGCGCGGTTTTATACCAAGTCTTGCGCGCGACCCCTATCCGATTTCCACATTGGAAAGTTATGGGGTGACTACTGAGGAACTAGGAGCGTTGTCGCGTATTTGTGTCGTGTCGTTAGTGCGTATGTGTGTGTGCGTTTTGTTTTTTTTGTGTGTTCGTAAAGTGGTGTGCGCGTGGTGTGTGGGATGCGTCCTAGTCGACCGACGATGGGCCGCGCTTGGGACTTCAGCCCCCCCAAGATGTCGGTTCGTGTGCGGGTCCGATAGGTGTATTGCCCCACGTACCCCCTATGCTACAGCGAATGAGAAACGCCCTCGGCTGGTCCACCTCTGCGATTGCAACTGATTAGCTTTCGTACTGTGGACTGGTAGCTTGGCGGGGATACGCCCACTGAAGGGAGGTGACAACTCCTGTAAGGTGGAGGTAAGTTGTGCCTCGCGTAGGCCCTATCCTGTCGTAGGGGCTCGCGAGAGGTATGGCTGGTGCACTCGGTCGGAGCGGCCTAAGGAAGCTCCATTTGTGTGTTAGCAACGAGGTTGGTCCAACTCCTGCGTGACGCGGCCAAGAGGGTCCCGCGCCGCCTCGTGCGGTGCCGGACCGATGCGCTCGACAGGTGGCGCCATTGCCGGGGATGACGGCTGCCTACCGTTGTCCCTGGCGGAACGACATCCGGGTATGCGATTGAGAGGACTAGGCAAAAAGGGAAGGCCTTCTTTGGACGTATATGGTCGATTGCTTGATAGTCTGGCCATCGTTGGGAATGTTTTAGGGTTGTGGTCTAAGTGTTGGAAGCTGACTATAAGCGTATGCGCGCTTTGCTTAAGGAAGGAAGTGCTGAGTTGTACGTCTATGTATTTGGACGCGTGTAGCAGCTGTTTCAGGGAACATTTTGCTATCCTGAGTATTTTTTTTAAGTGATTGGGCGATACGTGGCACGTATGATGTGGCCTAGGTTGAGTTGAGGCAGCGACAACATTGCTGGCTATGTCTGCTATTGAGGCAAGCTTTATTAATGACCGCCAAAGCCACAAGGCTAGTTGACTTATTAGGCGAATATTGAACTAAGCCTGCTTTGGGAAGTAGAGGTGTTAAGTTAAGGCGTCCTCCCCTAGTCGATAGAGCCTCGCTTTGGAAGAAACTTTTGGGATGTAAGCGACGCGAATGAGGGGATGACTGGTGAGGGTGGAATTAGAGGGATTTAATTGCCGAAGTCGTCCCATAAGGCACAAATTAAGTTGTGGTATGAGGGGTAATGCGGTGAGTATCGAGCCTAGACCCCCAATGGTATCGGTTGGAGGTAAGGTGAGTAATCTGAGGATTGTCTAGGCATGGTTATCGGTAGAATTTGAGAGGTAGGGGTTATTTGGTTAGTGGTGTGACTGATCCGAAGAGAGACCTATTGTGATATATGTATAATTGTTTTATGATGGTTTATTTGGGTTGGCTGGGTATGTGTGCTTTCATTCTATGTTTCTCTAGAGGTTGATAAATGGTGTATATATGGACTTGTCTTCCAAACAGGAGACAAACTTTGCATGAAACCCACGTCTGGCACGGGACCAGAGGTGAATGGGGTGGCTCATTTCTGAGGAAGGTGGTTCTTCCTGAAGGGAGTCAGTCAGCATGTATAATGTGTCCTCAATGGAAGTGTGTTCTTGAGTTGTTACTCCCTTGTTGGGGTTTAAGGAAGCAGATTATCAGTCTCAAGGATAATAGTGAGACCCACGCCGGAATTATGTTCCTGGTCCAATAGTGGGGTGTTGTTACCTATCCATAATACGAGGGTAACTACATTATTTATTGAGAGAGGAGGAAGGGGCTTGCTACCTCGCTAAGGCTGTAATGGCCAGGTGGAACAGCTACTGCTTAGTGAGAGCGGTTCTGGAGTAGCGATCTGGGTTTGTCTCGCATTAAGCAGGGCATCATATTTGTAAGGGCGTGGACTCGCTATCCGTTGCCCTGACAGGTATGGAGGGGCCTGACCATCTGACCATGATTAGGTTTAGTGAGGTGCAAGCGCTGAAATCAGAGAGGGTTGCGGTGAGGCTTGATCTTTAGAGCGGGGCTCATGAGTCAAGATGTTATCTCAAGAGGATTACACCGCCCCTCTACACTATATGCTTCGCTTAAGAGACGAAGGGGGTAACAATCGTATCATGCTAATTACTCATTGTCAGTCTTATTCTTTCTTGCATAAACTAAGATACGTTTTGAGGGTTATCTTGTTATATGGCAAGCAGTTGGGTTGACTTCATGTTGTTATGTATAAAGCATATCGTGCTTACCATGTTGTGATCGTGACTATAAGTACATCCTAGTTGCTGTGGGTTGTACTGCGTATTGGATTCATGTTTGGGGTACCTGCCTATATGACTCGTATATTGTAAAAAAAAAATTAAAAAAAATGATATTTGATTAATGACTGGGTTATGTTTCGAAAGTTGTATTGATGGGTATTTGGTGTTTCTATTTTCGATGGGTATTTGTGTGAAGGATTCTCTTCTGTGTAGCCGATTGTTGGAATAGGTTTTCCATGTGCGTATGCGATGAGTATCGAGATGATCTTAGCAAGGGATCATTGGCATCCATTACTTGAGTAATGTACCATGTTGGAGGAATAGTCACCAGTAGGAAGTCGGTGTTTGTGAAAGGGGTATTACCATGGTATATTACCATCGATATCTTCCTAGGTTGGGCGGTCGCGAACGCTGGAAGTGAATGGTTCTAGGGAAAGATGATCTGAGGATGAGGTTTAGAGGAGAGATGGTGGAGTATGATTGCCAATAGAATAACGGAAGGCGTATGCTGGACGTTTTTCTGTGATGGGCAGAACCCAGACCGGAGCAAAGGCAACTCAGGATGCCTTATGCGAAAGAAGATCCCAGTGTGGCCCTGCCCATCAAGGGGGAAGATGGGCTCGAGATTTCTCTGCCAAGGCGAGTCAGGGAGGGAGAGTACGTCTCTTCCTCGTGGGGCGCACAGATAGGCAAGGATATTTTTGCCTGGATCGAGTCCACGTTTGATGATGGTCAGGACTGCGCAATCATAAGGGTGACTCTGTATGCGTCTTCCTCATTTTGGGCCGTACATGGAATTGAATTGGCGCTTGGGCATGGAAGCTTGTTGGCGAGACCTTTGAGGGCAGCTGAGCAAGCTGCAGCAAAGTGGACGAATGACAAGGTCCAGGAAGGAGAGGAGCAGGTGGAGACCCGTGTAGAGGTCAAGCACGCTGATGAGTTTGCACTTCCCTCCGCCCCATTGTGAGTTGTTCTGCCAGAGTTCTTGATAGAGGCTTGTTTTGGGGGACAAACGAGGGTAGAAGCCGCTGCAGAGGCTGTCATAAAGGTGCGAGAATGGGGATATGCAAGGTACACGTGCGAGTTGATAAATGAGTTGTACCTGGACCAAAAGTTTTTGCCCCATAGCCAGGAACTTAGGAACCTGGCCAAGGTAGTGGACGCTTATGCAAGTTCGCATGACCCAAATGAAGGAGTTGCAGACTGGGAGGAGGTTCGTGCCGCGGTTGGCCGACAGGGAAGTGCCCACGTATCCTGCTAAGGTGGGTCTCTCGTAGACAATGCGCACATAGGTGATGAGGGCTAGGGTGGCAGGCCGACCAGTTGTATGGGCTAAGCCCCTATGTGATAGTCGGCAAGATGTATTAAGATGGGTTGCAGGAACGAGTTGTGGAGAAGACGGGTTTGGGTAAGAAGGGCCTGAAAGTTTGGGGACGATGCAAAAGTGAGCAAGAAAACCCCATTTGAATAGATACGACGTGCAGAGGGAAGGGGGTTCTCATAATAATGGTCCGGTAAGACGACCCGAATTGCAGGCCAAAGGGGCCCCAATAGGATAATTGTATATGGGGGGGGTATGTTAGGTCTGCCTCGGATCGTGTTATCGATGCACCTCCAGGGACTAGGGCAGGGAGATGAGTTTAAATAAGGGTCTATCTCCCTAGACCTATCGGTTGAGAGAAGGAGAGGCGAGACCTACGCCCTGTTTCAGGTCCGGATGGTTGTATATATGGGAGAGATCTGAGGGGCTTGAGGGGAAGCCTTGATGTGGGGGGAAAGGTAGACCCCCTAGCCTAGAGGTGCATTGCGGGAGACTTGTGTATGTGTGATGGATCATAGGAGGCTCCAAGGTGGGGCTGGGGAAATACCTTTCTAAGGCTCCTGCGACTAATTGAAGGTAGGATAGCAGGAGCATGGGCCAAGCATAAATGAGCCTCACGCATGTACGGATTGCTGAAGGCAAATATGGATGAGGGTGTGGCTTAGAGTGACATGGGCGGTGCTCCTACCGCAAGTCCCTCCACTCAGATTTCCTTTCGGCCAATGGGCCTATCGTCCGTCGGCTCCCATGTACGTCGGCCCCCTCGCCCCGGCCCTTCAAGGCAGGCAGGATATAACCGGCCCTTCCGTCAGGCCCACGGTACGCCGGGGCATAACAACCACTACTAGGAATGCGGTGCCAAGGGGAGTTACTTAAAACGTACCTCCATCGATCGGACATTGCCGATGGCCAGACCGAGGGGGATAGCCCGGTCGGGCCCTCGACCCCCGCGGTCCCCTCGCGCCACTCCGATACTCCCGTGTCGTCGCCGCCCGATCTTAATCCCTGAATCCCTCATACAAATGACGGTTGCCGTAACCAATAGCGCTAGGCCAGAGTCTGGGTCTGGCTCTGGCTCTGGTCGGCGCCCAGATAAGCAGATACTGCATGCCGCGTGGCTCTATCGAAATGCCTTCAGAAGTCACATTTGTTTGTCGACACCGTCCTCCGTACGTACGCACAGGTCACGGGTGAGCACATCAATCAGCAAGACATAACCTTTTTAATCCCTATTAAGTCAGAAAGGGGAACTTTGGGCAGCGGTCACGCCGACTTTTCATTCATCAAACAATTAAAAGATCATGCGCGCCTCAAAAATCTGCGCGCCCACACACTCTCTATTCTAATCAGCCATCCAGTCAACGTAAATTATAGACGTGGCCGCGCCTAGCGCGGTACACTTAAACTTTAAACCAGACTATTTTCTGTCGCATGCAAAAGCCAGGGCGGATACCCTTGTAAGGGTATTCGCACCGCCATACCGGACCATATTAAGCGACGTCCCCGTCGCTTCGCCAAATCAGAAAGCTATAAATCCATTCGCACTCCAAATGTTGACGAGAAAGGAACCAATCCGATTAGCCGACGGACTCAGGTTCGAGACCTCCAACAATCCGTGCCCACACAACCATATGCCGTCAGGGTTTTAACCTGGGTTTCCATTGTCCTGACACTAGGACGTTGGTGTATTACGCATCGATACTACATCATAAGTTCCAAAGGCCACCTCAAACCATCCTCTCCCCGTCGTCCTAGACGAACGCCGGCTTCTCGTTGAGTGTCCCGGCTAGACTCTATCTCGTAAGCAGAGCCCTCCCCAGGGACGCGGGCCTTAGATGGGACCTCAAAAGACACTCTCGCCTCCTTGTCAAAATTCCTCACAATCGAACATATACGTATATGTATATTTAAATCTCCTCTCAGCTCTTTCTGCAGTCTAGTACAGAAATGCTAGGTCTTCATCCTGGTCCACCATAGTCTGGTTGATCGAGCCAGATCTACGGCCCACCACATTGTTATCTTAACGGCAGTACCCTTCGTTGGTTACGCAACGATAGGTTTTCCCCTGATAAGCATTCAATCAGGATGACCAAACGACTCGACTCATATCCCCCGTCGTCCCACCGGAGTAATTTCCCTGAGGCGTGCATAACCCCTTAAACTCTTACCCTATTGGTAGACGTGGGTCCGCAGCCAGGTTGTGCTGGCTTGCAGCCATCCAATAGGGGTTGCGCCCTAGAGGTGCTAATCTTTACCGTTTAGCTTGGTATTCCTCAACATGCCTTGGGATTAGCACAAGTGTCTGAACGGTGGGGCGCAAAACAGACCACAGGCCCACTGCGGGACTATGCAGGGGTCTGTCTCACTTTAAAGGCGTTTACCAGCTCCCTATGGGACGACATAGAAAGCATGGCCCCTTTTCACAGTCACAACCAGGTTTACTGCCAGGCTCATACACAAGGCCGTGACCCGCTGACTTGATCAGAGACAACAGTCCACACATCCCACGACTATGCACTGACTTGCGACCTTCTCAGTTCCACCAATGATCCAATCCGTAATTCTGCTTCCTTTCGTCAGACTTTATCAACTCAAACTTTGCTTAACATGCCCTTAGATCTGTTAACCCCCGTTTCACACGAAGGAGGTCCCTCCCAATAGGTCTCCCAGCCATCCCTCTTTTTCTAGGATGAGCTATTACGCGACCCTTCTTAAAACACATTCCTTTGGAAGATGAGTCTTCCAACAAACAATATTACCACCTTCCTTAATCTGAAGGGGTCTCAACCATAAGACAACTCAAACTGAGAGGTCTACTTATGGGTCCTCTCCACAGCCCATCTCCGAAACAACTCAACTGAGGGGCCTGCTTATGGACCCTCTTCGCAACTCAACCGCAAAACATCCGGCATGGTAAGTATTCGAGTCTCGGAGACTCGCAAAATCCCTTAGGATTCTCGCGCTTTCGCAATAACAGACTGCACTCCCTCTCCTTACACTCGACTCTGTCCTGCTCGTAGGCAGGCCGCACGAGTATACCGAAGGGTAGACAGTTCACATCCATTCATTCTCATAAAACCCCCACAATCCAGTATACATGATGTATCCCACACATCTCTCACACAAAACCATCATACATCAGGATAAAACCACACATGCAAGAGTGATAGTGATCATCATATACAAGGAATAGCCTCAGAGAAAACCTCTCAACTCAATATATGTACAGGGGCATAGTACCCCAACTCAAACGTGAGCCAAATGGCCTCGAATTACATATGCACGCCCAAAGCTGAACAATCTCAACCCAATCTGGTACCAACATCACACAACGAAAGTCGCGCCCTCCCTAACAAAGACTAGCACTGACACAATCTTGGTCAGGATGTAATCATACCCCTCGAATCAGAGGGATCCAAGTAACTCAAAACCCATCTAAATCTTAACCAAAGTAAGACTAAGCCCTTCCCCGTGTCTCACTCGCTCAAGACTAATATTTTGGCCTAGAATCAAAACGGTGTATATATTGTCCTTGCTTACTTAAGACTTAAGTCTAAGCCTACCAAGGTCCCACGCACATTCTATACACAAATGCATGGATGCATACACCCTTGTAGTTCCGGGTAGTATGACCCTTCAAGACATAGTCCCTTCCTTGTATCTTAGGACAATATTTCTAAAACATTGAGTCGGATCTAGAAGAAGTCAAAGATCACAATCTTTTATAAGGTCGCATCCTCGCATGATCTCCCAACGCACACAAGCGGTAGACTATGGGTGGCTGTTGGTAAAACCTGCACTGGCCCACCCTGCTCAGGCCCCTGCGTTTGCGTTATGGGGGGGGTCCGCGCCCTCTCACTACTTGAAGGGCCGGGGTAGCCACGGGGTGGTTTTGCCTTCCTTGGCGAGGGCCGGTCCCCGCGACTACAGGCCTGTTGGCTGGGTTGGACGCCCGCGGGGGTGTCGAGGCTAATGTGCGGTGCGTAGTAAGTGTGACGGGCGATAGGGGCCAGCGGGCACTGCGCAGGTGGAGTGTCAGTGGCGGAGTGACAGCGCGATAGGACCGAAAGCTAAGGTGGTGGGGAGAGTAAATGAACCAGGGCGGGGGTTTCGTCGGAGTACATTCGGAGTGGGGAGAGGTGGAAGGCTGGCAGCGGGCCGCAGCGGGCGGAGCCACAGCACAGAGGTAGTAGTGGGCGGTGGGTCCGACCGGGCAGCTTTGGATAGCAGTAGGGAAAGGCGAATGAACCGGGGCAGGATCGGACGCCGGGTGCATGCACAACAGAGGGGTCTGCGGGGCAAAGGATGCAGCGTAGGCAAAATGGGGAATGAACCCCGACGGGTTCCTGCGCTGGGTACATGGACGGGGTAGGAAGAACTGAGGCCAGGTGGCCTTCGAAGGGGGGGAGCCGCGGGGCATCGCCCTGGCCACGTCCTTCGGGGCTTTTGCAAAGATCGGGACGATGCCACAAAGATTCGCATGACCCCTGGGCAGGGACGACACGCATATATCGAGGGAGGGACGACCGCCGAGTGCTTTTTGCACTCTGGCACTCGGCTGGTTGTCGGACCGTGCAGCGTAGAGCGCCGAGGACGATGACAACGGGAGCGAGGGGGAGAACTGGGATGAATCTGGGTGAGGGGGGCGCCAGATGCATACGTGGGCATTGTGGGAGTGGGCGCACGACGGACAGGGACGGAGCACAGGCCGGGTACGAGTGCCGGGTACGGGAAAGCAAGGCGGATAGGCAAAACAAAAGGGGGGAAATGAAAAGGAACCTGGATGCACGAGGCGCCAGGTGCAGTCGGAAGTAGAGATGGCGGGAGACGAGGCAGGAGGAAGATAGAAAAGTGGAACTCACTCGTTTCTTAGCGAGAACGAGCGAGGGAGGAGGCGATTCCGGGGTTCTAACCCCGGGCGAGTATGATTAGGTGGTTAGTTGTGGCGTTAGGAGTGCAGAATAGTGGGTTAGTGAAGAAAGGGGTGYGCGRATATGGTGACGGGGCTAGAAGAAGGAGAAGTAAAACRGYCATATTGYGTTCGTTTCTGAGCAGTTTTGTAGAAGGGGAAGTGGTAGGTAGGAGCTCTGAACCCTGGCGAATAGGAAATTGCRGTTAGCTTGATGAGAAAGTTAGTAGSACTAGAGGGGGRGGGCGTCAACAGGTGGGCGGAGAGGACGAATGAATGTAGACGGGGGGTGTGGCGGAGTGCATGCGGAGATGGGGAGGAAGAGATCGTGAAGCCCGCTCGATCCTTGATGGAATCGGGCGGGGAAAGGAGCGATCCGGGGGTTTTGGCCCCGGGCGAGCGGCGTGGTGAGGTCAGACGAGGCTCTAGATTAGTGAAACGGGAGATTAGAAGGAAAGTTAGTGCGCCGGGGYTATGGCCGACAGCGRAGTGGTAAGTGAGAGCAAGAGATAGCCCGGCCGCTTCGCAACGAGAACAGGCGGAAAACGGTGAGACCCCGGGGTTTTCTGATGGGGCGAGTGCGAATCTGAAGTTAGTTGGGACCGACAGTTAGTGGTATAGGTGGTAGGAGAAAAGAGGGATGCGCGAAGCTACGGAGGAACTGGGCATGGCAGAAGAAGGGGGGGGGAACGCYGATGAACCTGYCGCGTTSTAGCGGAAGATTYATTCGGCTCTAGCTCATTCTATCGATGATAAGCTTGCGGAGTTCGTCGCGGGGATTTGAGACTTACCTGTTGGCCGGTGCGTTGCTTGCCCTAGGAGAAGTATCGGGCTGCACTCCAGCAGAGGGGTTGTCCACACGTTGCGGTGGAGGGGCGAGATTCAAAGTTTGTGATCGCGTGCCTTGGACAGCTCCCCGTTCGGTTGATCTCGTAGGGGACATCCGGCAGATCGGTATGCGATGTACATGCGAGTGGGTGGAGGAAGAGCAAAGCGGTTAGGGGGAGGGGTACGCACTGGAAGGCTATCCCTGACTGACTACTTCCATTCGCAGGCCAGCCGGGCAGCCTGTGACCCGCGCTCACTGCATAAAGCTCTGCCTGCTGGGCAGGTACGTCCGCCTGGCCAAGGGGGCTCAAGTATGATGCACACGGGCGGTTGGGGGCTTACCTGCTGGCCAGTGCGATGCTCCTTTGGATAGCGCGGGGCCAGCCACGGGAATGGGGACCTACCTGATGAGTGATGCGGTGTTCATGMTGRCGATGGGAGTGGCATGATGCGAGCGGTGGGTGGGACAGCATATCTCTGCACGTCCTAGCACGAGGTTCGTTCGACCTCGCTCATCAGTTCGGTGGAGGTGTCACGAGGCAGCATCAGAGTTGGAGACTTACCTGCTGGTAAAGATGCTGCCTGCCCTGTGGGCTGATGGAGCGGTGTAAAAGGGGCTGCAGAGTGAAGGCCATTTGTCGGCCGGCGTGTTGCTCAACGTATTAACGATTGCACTTGGCTACATTTCTGMGAGAAAATTCAGTCGTTCGTGTTCTCATTGATGGAAAGACTGAGAAGCCGGCCCCGAAGTTAGTAGAGCTTGYTGGCCGGTGTTGCTACTTGAATCGTTGTTGGTGGAGCTACTGTCCACCGATATGCTGTTGATACGGCCGTGAGGACTGGTGATCTTGCTGGAGCCCTGCAGAGCCAGCCRACYGCTGCCCCAACCAGCCCGTAGCTGGTGGCGATCGGATTGAGGGGCGCCAACGTTAGACTGTCAGGGTGTTGACGTATGGAGTGAGCCGATGGACTAATGCTGCGGGTATCCATACTTCGGGACGAAGCATATGAAGTGCRCGTTATTTTGAGTACAGCTGGTTTGGACCACGCGGCCGCAGCTCTACCACGGGAAGTAAAGGTGCGGTATAGGGAGGAGTGCTTAGACTACATAAGGGGGYTGGTGCCGCAGCTTGGAAGGGTGGTGACAAAGGGGGTCAGTGCTGCGACTTGGGGAGGCGCAGAGGGGGGTTGTTTAGCGGTGTGACCTCCGTTTAATGTAGTTGCTACATTTTAGCTGCCATTGTGGGGCCCTCAGGCGGACCAAGGAATCAAGGCCCTCTCGCGCGAGCCTGAGAGCACCCTTCCTGTACCTCGAGCGTCTGAAACCYCTCCTTCTGCCCTTCTTACTCTAAGTCTAGTCCCCTGGTTCWGAGAGGAAGGCGGCAGGCSGGATTGCAACCCGTAATCCGCGCCAAGGCCCCTGTGGGAGGTTYGCCCCACCGATTGCGGGAGCTCTGCCGGGACTYAGAAGGAGTCCTGGAGGCAGGGAAYTGAGTGGTAATTCCCTGACTCCTTCTATAAATCCATCTATAACCCCTATCTGTACACCTTCTACGTTTGACTGAGTACGTGGTGTGAACCCTGTATTTGATTTTGGGGTTGACTTTCAGGACATAAGTCAGACTAAAGTAAAGAAACGTGTGAGTAATTTCAGTTTTAATTTTGTTGTTTGATTGAAGGCAGATTATGAACGAAGGGGAATGCATCTGGGGGAAGGTTGGGAGGAAGGCAGTATTGCACGCGGACTGATTGGGTCGTTAAGGCTGGGAGGTCCCCATAAGTTTAGGGAAGCCCAGCGCTTTGTTTATTTTGGTTTTGCATGGGGCAACCAGGCCGCTCTATAAGTTTAGGTGGCCTGAATGCTCTGGAGGCTGGGATGTCCCCATAAGTTTGGGGGACCCATAAGTTTGGGGAGACCTGGTGCTGTGAATTGCATGGAGGGTCGGGGCGCTCTATAAGTTTAGGTGTCCTGACTGCTCTGACTTGCGAGGAGTTTGACTGTGATTAACTTTCAGGAACTCAGGGCGCTCAATAAGTTTTGGTGCCTTGAGTTGCCTTGGTTTCTTTGGGCTTTCCTGAGTTTCTTTTGTTTCTGAACGAGGGGGCCGAGCTGTTCTGTAAGTTAGGTGGCTCAGTCTCTTCCTGCATTTGTTTTAAGGGAATGAACCTGACAAAGGGAAGACCCTTCTGTAAGTTCAGGGGGCTTGAYYCGATGCCACACACAGRAAGGCTCARAGAGAAAGGAATCAGGTGGAGAGGCAGACCCTTCTGTAAGTTCGGGGGGTTTGACTCAAAGCCTCGCACATGCTGGAACCCAATGGTATAATCTKGYTATACTGTATTATTATTTTATCTACGAACAGGCTAGTCAGRCGCGGGTTCCATAAGATTGGACARYCTGGCTATAGCTTATCATAAGTTGAAGAGAGTATAACTAAAGAGATATAACTGAAGGTAAACTTGGGCAGRCTGAGCAAYGTTCTAAGATGAGCGGCTCAGCCCTATGTCCATTTGGAAGGCTAAGTGCARAAAGGTATATATAACTTGGCTAATTAGAYAGTTCAGRGCGGYTAGAGTGGTCCAGTCATATGCCCAAGRAAGAGAAAAGTAGTAGTGYCCTTTGTTTGTSTATACTTGGCCAAGTSAGGACGCTCTATAAGTTTAGGTATCCTGACTTTAGGCCTGGCTAAGTTGGGCGCGCTCTGTAAGTTCAGGTGGCCTGACCTATGCCTTATGTAAGTTGGRTATAAATGGCTAAATCATTGAGAGATCATGAACTATTGTTTGTTCAGATTGACTTCGGGATGGCGAGAGTACTTACCTTTGTGGTTTGGCCTGCATGCAACTGAGTGAGGCTACTACTTGGTCTGAGTTTCAACTTGATAGGTAGTTGCTTTAGTCGCTCGCCACGTGCTAGAGTCATAGGAGTTAGCTTCAATTCCTGCATTTTCTGAGCTAAGTTTTTTTACTTAGGTCAATTCTTGCATTTTCTGAGATCTTTTCTTATACGTGGCTTTGTATAAATCTTGGCGAGCTACTCTCTACGGAAAGCGCTGCCAAAATTTCTACAAATCCAAGGAGTTAGTCGAATTTTGAGTTGTCAAAAGTTCAACTTTGTCTATTCTTTATATCTAACCTAGTAAAAATTTGGAAAGTCCTCTTTTCTAAAGGGAGTGTTGCCCAAATTTTTGCTAATTCAGGGAGTTAGACTAAAATTAAACTTTGAGAAGTCAAAGTTACTTTCGAATTCTGAGCTTAGCCTTGTATAAATTTTGGAATAACACTTTTTTAAAGGGAGTGCTGCCGAAATTTGTGCAAAACTAAGGAGTTAGTTAAATCCTGTCTAAGTGGAACTCAAATTGTCTTTTGAGTTTATATTTGACTTAGTATAAATCTGGGAAGTCTCCCTTTCTAAAGGGAGTGCTATCCAAATTTCTACTAACTCAGGGAGTTAGACAAAATTTGACTTTCCAGAGTTGGAGATTATTTCTGCTTTCATATTTGGACTTATATAAATTCTGAAAAGACACTTTTCTTACGGGAAGCGTTGCCGAAATTCTCTTGAATTAAAGGAGTTAGATTATATTTTGGCACGTGACGATTCTGGCGATCCACCTTTGATAGGGGAGATTCTGCCATTTAGCCTACCTTTGATTTGAGCACTGACTTAGAGGTAGGGTTGGACTTAGGTGGCAGGTAACTTTGAGTGAGGACGTGCTATGGAGGTTTATCCCCCATATGCTAATGATTTAGCTTGGGCATTTGACCTATGTTGTGTTACAGGTCCTTTGGGGTGTCTGATTCAAGATCAGGACTAGATTCAGCTTGATCCCTTGAGGATCATCTTCTGTTATCACKGATAAYAGGTCGGTTKCCGATTCGTCGGTTTACGATTCAACTCCAATTCACYSMTGYCACTCAACCTAAAGGCTTTAGCCTTGTGATTGAACTGTTTTGTTRTGTTTWCACCCRGACTTTATTGAATGGTYATCCAACAAAAGTACTGAGTATTTATTTAAGAGTTGCACGAGTGAGGCTTGTATGGCTAAAGCGAGGGGTAYRAGTGCAAGGAATGGTTGAAGTTGACCYCRTGTAGTGYGTGGACTTCTGGATGAATCTTTGATGTGATTRCAGGTATGGTTGTGGTTCGGCCTCTGGATATGAYTGTATGYGATTACATACATATATGGCTGAGAGGASCCCCACTGTGACTGYGAGAAGTGATCGTSMTRTATAAATAWGCCTTATATATATATTTATATGTGTCTTGGGTATGTGCGCGRCTTACTGAGATCATGCGCAATGGTTAAYCAGGTTACGATTTGAGAGAAWAGGRAAATCCTCTTTTATCCTTTTGCTTCTTAGAGATTTTTTATGGTCGGACATTGGTCCTGGGCTGGGATTCAAGGTCCTTGTCCAGGACATCCCAAGCCCTAGACTCTGCAGGGAGGGAATCTGCCCCCGTGCAGAGCCTATTTGCCTTGCCTGCCGAGACGCTCAGACCAAAGGCCGGAGGTCTCGTGGCGGCTGCACGACTATTCCTTCAGCCGTGCAATGTCGTGAAGGRTTAGACCCTCACGACACTTCGAGTTTGACACTTGAGTGTCATAAGCGATACTCGGATCCACGAGGGACCGCTTGATTATAGGCACTACATAGTACGCCATCGTCGCGACTGCTTGCGTACGTTTGCATTGCGAGTCGATATGGCTTAGCCCTGCGTCAGCGCGGTTTTATACTAAGTCTTGCGCGCGACGCCTATCCGATTTCCACATTGGAAAGTTATGGGGTGACTACTGAGGGACTAGGAGCGTTGTCGCGTGTTTGTGTCGTGTCGTTAGTGCGTATGTGTGTGTGCGTTTTGTTTTTTTTTGTGTGTTCGTAAAGTGGTGTGCGCGTGGTGTGTGGGATGCGTCCTAGTCGATTGACGACGGGCCGCGCTTGGGACTTCAGCCCCCCAAGATCTCGGTTCGCGTGCGGGTCCGATATGCGTATTGCCGCGCGTACCCCCTATGCTAGAGCGAATGAGAAACGCCCTCGGCTGGTCCACCTCTGCGATTGCAACTGATTAACTTTCGTACTATGGATTGGTAGCTCGACGGGGATACACCCACCGAAGGGAGGTGACAGCTCCCGTAAGGTGGAGGTAAGTTGTGCCTCGTGTAGGCCCTATCCTGTCGTAGGGGCTCGCGAGAGGTATGGCTGGCGCACTCGGCCGGAGCGGCCTAAGGAAGCTCCATTAGTGTGTTAGCGACGAGGTTGGTCCAACTCCTGCGTGACGCGGCCGAGAGGGTCCCGCGCCGTCGCGTGCGGTGCCGGACCGATGCGCTCGACAACGTCACGGATCATTCGCACGAATATAGAAGCCCGCAACGCCGGCTGATCTTCCGCGACGACGAGCAGCACCCAGCCCAAGCCAAAAGTGGTTTGCATTGCGGCGACTTTGCCGACTTCTTATACCGAGGCTGCAACACCAAACGAGGGTGAAGTGTTGGGAGCTGCCCGGGATGGTCGCCGACCGCGCAACAATCACGGCCACGACATGATGAAGACTCAGTCCACCTCTACACCGAGCACCAGATCAGCGGCCGACGAACCTTGGGCACAATATGGACTCTCGGCGAATTGCTATCGCAAGAGACTCAAGTATCGTTATTGCCTTTGGTGCAATAGCACCATCCACGATGCTGCACATTGCCCCACCAAGGGGAAACCCCGTTCAGGAAAGTAGGCGTCGCCGAGGGTGACTCAACACCTCCTTCGACGCCATCGGAAGCGGTTGTGCGCACGACCGCCCTTTCTTCCGAGGCATATGCGGATGTCGGGAGTCTTCCAATTTCATTCGAAGACTTCGCTGCCCGGCTCGTTCCTTCACTGGATGCTTCTCAAGGACAAGATACACGTGCAGCTTTCTCACCGTCCGAAGGTTCTTCCGCCATTTTGTCTTCATCAAGGGATTCGGCAAGCGTGTTCAACGAGGAGGCTTTGGACCCGCTCACGCCCGAGGATTTCGCTTGGGTTCCTCTCCCTACGACGGGCAACCTTCCGGGGCCGCAAAGCGCAGCACTATGCGCCCTCTTACACGAGTATCTTTCCTTCCATGCACCACCAACTTCGCCGACGGTAGACGAAGTCGCGGTGGGGGACATGCTTGGCTATGTTGCCAAGGTGGCCCGCGAGTTTGTCTCGCAACGGTACAAAGAAAACAACACACCATTGCTCTGCGTCCGCATTCAAATTGGGCAAGCGGCCTGCAACGCTTTGCTAGATTGAGGCGCAACTCGCAACTTCATCAGCCAGTCCTTCATGACTCGGGCTGGGCTTGGGGCACAAGTACGGAGGAAGTCACATCCGACGACGGTCGTTCTTGCCGACGGTAAGACGAAACARCTYTTAGACCGTTACATCTCGGCTGTCCCGGTGTACTTTGCACCGCACGCATGTGAACCCGTCACTTTTGACGTGTTGGACACCGACTTCGATGTCATTTTGGGGATGCCTTGGCTTTCTAGCGAGGACCACACGGTCAATTTCCATCGATGCATGCTCACGATTCGTGATGCAACTGGCGCTGAGGTCCCATGTATTATTCCTCCTCCTCGCTCTTTCATTCGGTTCCAAGTCGTGAGTGCCAAATCTTTTCGAGACACATGTCGTTCCGAGCATGTCGAAGAGATCGGCATCGCTTTTCTTCGAACCGTCCCGACGACCGACTCATCGTCCACGGATTTGTCTTCCGACCCCCGTGTGACCCGGTTGTTAGACGAGTTCTCGRATGTTTTTGAGACACCCTCCGGTATAGTGCTGGACCGGCCGATCTCTCACGAGATCATACTCGAGGCTGGCGTCATGCCACCGAAGGGATGCATTTATCGCATGTCCGAGGAGGAGCTCACGGTTCTCCGTGCGCAACTGGATGATTTACTTGACAAGGGTTGGATCCGCCCTAGCAGCTCACCTTACAGTGCGCCCGTTCTCTTCGTTCAGAAGAAGAACAAGGACCTTCGACTTTGCATTGACTACCGACGCCTCAACGCGCAAACCATCAAGAACGCTGGGCCTCTACCTCGCATTGACGATTTGCTTGAGCGGTTGGGCGGCACCAAGTACTTTTCGAAGTTGGACCTCAAGTCGGGCTACCATCAGATTTCCATCCGCCCGCAAGATCGGTACAAAACCGCATTTAAGACGCGATATGGGCATTTTGAGTGGGTAGTCATGCCTTTTGGCCTCACCAATGCCCCGACCACCTTTCAGGCGGCCATGACCACTGAGTTTCGCGCTATGTTGGACCGATTTGTCTTGGTCTACTTAGACGACATCCTCGTCTATAGCCGAACTCTAGAGGAGCATCTCGAGCACCCTCGCCGTGTTCTAGAGACTCTTCGGTCAGCCCGGTACAAAGCTAACCGCGACAAATGCGAGTTTGTCCGGCAAGGGCTTGAATACTTGGGTCATTTTGTCTCTCCTGAACGCATTCATCCGTTGGCGGACAAGATTCAAGCCATCCAGGAATGGCCCGAGCCGAAGAATGTGACGGACGTCCGATCCTTCCTCGGCTTGGCCGGTTATTATCAACGCTTCATCAAGGGTTACTCGAAGATCGCGGCCAACCTAAGCAAGTTACAAAGCGAGGAGCGGCCTTTTGACTTCGACGACGATGCGCGCCATTCTTTTGAAACACTCAAAGCG
>BFEA01000028.1:1678011-1690050 GCA_003427395.1 Chara braunii
CTCTCTCTCTCTCTCTCTCTCTCTCTCTCTCTCTCTCTCTCTCTCTCTCTCTCTCTCTCTCTCTCTCTCTCTCTCTCTCTCTCTCTCTGTGGTCACACTCATGGGTTTTATGATTCTGGCCCATGAACCTAGCCCGCTTGGAGGGCGTGATTCGTTCCCAGTTCTCTCTTACACGTCTGTGTGTGTGTATGTGGCCAATGCACGAACTGAGTGCACCGTACCCCCCCCTTTTCAATCATTTATCGGGTGATCGAAAAGAGTGAATCTTCAGCAGGAATAAGGGTAGATGCATAACTGTTCTTGTTTTCAAAGAGAACGCGAGAGATACTCCACCATATCCAATGTCTACAGGGCGTTGCAGAATGCTTTATTCATGCGGTCGTTGGCTTGATGTCGGCGCCACTATCCAGAAAGAACATGTATAAGACGTGTTGTTCATCTGAAGACCTGTTTAGTGCACAGATCACTGTGCGCTTGGAGATGCACACTTTTTCTTCTCCTAATGCACACTCACCTCCTTGCGCGCATTTTCTGTGTGATTGGATAAAAGAGAACTAGGACACCCTTGTGTGCAAGCTCCTCATATCTCTTCCCACTGTAGTTGTCGTGCCAGCGGCAACATATTTTGATCGAGCACTAGGCCCAGCGGACACGCTCGCTGCGTTCGCTGTGGTTGTCTGCCCGAGTGTTGTATTCCTTCTGGTCGCCTGTCCCCCGAATGTCCCCCTCGAGTCGCGCATCGCCTCTTCACTTGGTCTTGATCTCTTAGCTGTAGCAGTCGTGTCCGCCATGGCTGGAGCCCACTTGCTCACGGGAACGGGCACAGACCATCTCGCAGCGGTCTCCTCCGATTGTCGTCCGAGCACTGTGTTCCCTCTGGTCCCTCGGTCCCCGAATGATCCCCGTCCTTCCGCTGGTTTGCCCTATATTTCCTCAAGGCTGCGGCCTCAGGCCAGGGAGAAAACCCCAGTCCCTTGCTGGTGGTACCTGTTCACAACTGAAGGCTGGCACCGTCCGTACCTGCAGCACCAGACCCACAATAATGGAATATTATCCCCACCAGCAGTTGTGGTTCAGTTGGTACCGAAGACTTGGGCCCGGTAGCCCTGGGCCAGCGCCCCTTGATAATTCTGTAAAACTGCAGATAGGCCATGCCGAACCAATAACCGTACCTGAAACAATTGTTTCGAACTGCATTGGCTTGTCTCAGCGTCATGCAGGTGCCAATTAAAAGAACCGCAGTTGTCCCGAAGCGGACTGAAGTACCGTATCAGGAAATACCAACGTCGAAACGCCCAGTACTGTACCTGTTCCGAACCTGCAACTGATCCTCCCTTCGATGTCACCAATGTCCTTGAGCACCGAAAGAGAGTATGGGTCCGCTTACTCAATAAATTTCAGAAATCAGGTAAATCGAGTGGGCATTTATAAATGTCAGAAATCAATTTAAATCGATGAAGAGGGATAAATACGCGATCTTCGACAAAAATTCATCAAGAGCAGGATTTAATAAAATTTAATTAAATATCAAATAATCATTCTTTCCCTCCTCTTTCATCATTTTTTTTATATATTTTTTTCCCCATCTTTAATTTTGTTATTAGATTTAATGAAGATCGAGGGTTTACTTCCCCGCCAATAAGCCAGCGCAAAAAGGCGGCGAGAAGGCCTACACGTGTACCTTCGCCTCACAGCTGGTTGAGTCGAAGTTCGCCTCAGAACATACGAAAAGGATAGGTTCCAGACGCGGTAGAGGCGGTTACCCAAGTTATCAATTTTGAGGGTTAGTACCGGTGGTTGATTCAGGGAATTTCAGAGTTCATCTTAGGACCCCTAATTTTCTCCGACAGTTCCGACAAGAGTACCCTAAGAATCTCAATAGGGCGTTCGATTGACGGCCCAATCCGTTTCATTTCGGGTGGCCTCCTGGTTGCGGCCGCCCGACAACGTTACCCAACTCTTAAAACCCTTTCAACAGACAAATCGCCATAAGAACAACAACCAGGCCTGACCGAAGTCATATTCTCTGACTGCTTAGATAACAACTTACAGAGGCATGACAATCAGACCTGACTGAAGCCACATTGTCTGACTGTCAGAAACACAAGACAATACAACAGTCAAGCCTGATCGAAACCACATTGCTTGGCTGCAGAGGAAACAAGAATAAACAAAAAAAAAATGATCATCGCAAGCAAAACCACCTTTCTCCCACCTTCCGTCAATTCATCCCTCTTTGTCTAACTTCAGAAAAGCAAAAGAAGAAGAAAATTGAAGTTTGTGAATGCATTCCTTTAATTTATTCTGACTTAATCCAGAAAAAGTCAAACATAAATTGTGTAGGGTTGCATGCAATATAATCAGACATTCATAGAGAGATGTACTCATAAGGGTTTTAGCAGGGGCTTATAGAGAGAGTCGAAAGGTTACCACTGAATTCCCTGCCTCTAGAATTTCTCCTGAGTTTTGACAGAGTTCCCGCAATCAGTGGGCAAACTCCCCACAGAGTTTTGACGCGATTTTACGGGTTGCAATTCTGCCTGCCGCTTTCCTCTCGTAACCTTAGATTAGACTTAAAGTAAGGAGGGCAGAAGGAGGGGTTTCGGACGCTCGAGATACAAGGAAGGGACAAACTCAACTCGTAGGAAAAGGCCTTGGTATCTTGGTGCGTCCGAGGGCTCCGCAATGATGGCAAAATCGCATGACAAATAGCCAAATTGCCACCACAAACTAGTGTAGCAAGTGCTCTGAAAGTCCCTCTAGTTGCTGCAGCGACTTGACTTCTCCTTCAATTCATATCGTCGTTCCCTCAAACCAAAATGCAGGAATGCAGCCTAGAAACACCGTGTTCAAATAGAGCACACCCCATCGCTTTATTTGAAATAGGACAAATTGTCATCGGGTTGAGCGACAATGCCGAAGTGATCAGCAACTGTGTATAGCGACTAATGGCAACGCAACAATGTGCGGCTATACAACGGTTCACTTAGCAGAACACAGCGCCGCACAGTGGTAACTCCTAACGATGCACGACGCAATCTACCGGAATACACAACATATCTCGCAGCAAAACTCAGCAATAAGCAGCCCAAAGAACTTAGCAGTAAGCAACTCAGCAGTTTTCAATGCGTTGTAGCAGTTGTAACGTGTTGCGGCAGCGCAGTACTGACTATTGATAGTAACTACCTCAAAATACGACAAGGGTCTAGATCCGAGGGTTGGATGATAGCACAATAACGACAGTAACCGTACGGCGAACTCAGTGGCACACGTTCGCTGCCCACCAGCTACTTAGAACTGGTTTTGATCCCCCTCTCGAATTGATACCTTGCCCTCCGTCATACGTAAGTTACATACTCTTACCTCCTGAGTAATGCAATCAACGGTCCTCCTATCAACAACAATGTATTCTATGGCAGTTGCGGCCAATGAGGTAACAGGTATCAGTTCAACAGAAGGGATGATCAGCAGCAGTAGCACCCGAACCTTCAAAACTGGCAGCGTCTAGTTGTTGTACCCTGCTACGAGAAGCAACAAATCAGGTCAACAACCGAGTCTGTTGCGGAGAACTACAGTGCCCCCAATAGCGGACGACGTGGCAACTTTAGTAGAGGCCAAACGCACTGCAACGTCAACAACAGGGTGCAACAGTCTAGCGATGCGATGAGAACTCGACAGAAATGCCGGTTAAAAAACACAGCAACCACGTACATAGAAGTCTCAAGAGTAGCGGTGGTGAAAAGGGAATAACAACCAGACTCCAAAAAATAGTAACAAGGCAAAATAATTAAAAATAATAATAATAAATAATAAAAAATAAAAGCCCCAGAACTACAGCAGCGGTATAGCATCAACCATAGCAATCCCAGTAGGTTATGCGCAGTAGGAAAAATGCACAGCAGTATGTACCCGGAAGCAGTAGCAACCACTGATAACTGCGGCCTGACACTTCGGCGGAACGTATTTTACGGTAACAATTCTCCCTTGTTACGTCTGGGCCTGGTGAGTTGCTGAAGCAGCCCCTCTCCGTAGCCAGTTAGGCCACAAGACTGCGTCCGATCAACCAAAACGAAATGCCCTGTAGGTGAGTTTCTTTATTCCCCACCTCTCCTCTTTACTTCGTTGTTTTATTCCTCCTCCATCCTGTTTCCTCCTCTATATCCTCTACTTAGCTTCCCTTCCTACTACCAACTCAACCTAATACATCCGGTGAAGGACTCTGGTAAGTTTGACTGTCTCAATCAGCACACCAAATACGTGCGGAAATTAGGAAGCAGGACCAACTTTAAGAGCAGGCACAGTTACAAGGAGGGTGATAACGAGCATGTTTGCAGTGAACTCGTTCGGTTAACGCGAGTTCAAGGACAATGGTCTGTACTACTAAAGTAAAGGAGTCAAGCACTACGAAGAAGACCACGTGATTGTCATGACGAGAAGAACCAATCATGTTCATGAAAAATGCAAATACAGACGGTGAGTAGAGCTAGCAGCGACTGATGAGCGGGATTATCAAAGTAAGAAGGCGCAACAAAACGAGCACAGGGAGGCAGGTGACTCTGATCACACACACGACTTCACTGCTCATCAAAACGTCTCATCCAAAAAAAGAATCTTCTGCTAGATATTAAGGAGATACCTCTATGCTCCTACACTCTTCCCTCGTGTTGCTACCAGGTGAGAATCACTCTCACCCTCTCCCTTCACGATCTCTCATTTTTTCCTTACGGCTATTTTTCTTCCTCTCGACTTTTTTCTCTATAGTAACTACATCTGAACACGATTTCTCCCCACTACTCCGAAAGCAAAACACACACTCACCTTACTGAGAACGATGATGGCGAGCACGGAAGCCACAAGGAGTTGCGCAGCTATGTGAATTACAAGGGCAATCTGTACGAGCACTGCCATGACGATCACTTCGGAGGAGACTACCGAGATCTTTGAAGAAGAGGGAGACTTTCGTGCGACGGCAAAGGGCCAACGAACAGCTTGACTGTGATCATCCCGCCGAATACTATGGCATTGATGAGCAAAGCTCAGATCAAGAGTTCGATCACGAGGATAACCACATGCATCTGTGTGAGGATCACATCGTGCAGCGGCACAATCGTGACGAACGTAAGGAGCAACATCCTGACAAGGATCACGCCAATGAGCCCAAGGTCCGCTGCCAAGGGTCATACTTCACTATCGAGAAAAAGACATATAGCTTGAGAATATATTTTCCGCTTCAACATGGGAAGATTGCCATTTTCTCCTGGGCGCAGCCCAAAACCACTGTATCACGAAAACCGCAGCCCCAACCTGAAAACTAACTATGCCCCCTTGTTCGTCATGGCCAAAAAACCCAGATTAGCCCCTTCTCGCACTTGATTCCATCGAGAATCGAGCGGGATATCCGCTTTTTGCTCCCGCCATGATATCTTTTTTCCCCCAGTTCCACGCAACCATTTTTTCCACTAACCCTTTTTTTTTTTTTAAACTAATCTAACAGCAGAACTAACCTCACTAACGAATTCGTCGTGACCCAAAATCTCAAAGTCCCCTCTTGCCTCGCTTCAATCGGCTATGTAACAGAGAAGATCTGCATTTGCTCTATTTCTTCTCTCCCTTCCCTCTCTTCTCCACCATCTCCGTCTTCACTTCAAAAGTACGTGGCGCCGATCCGCGTCCAAGTTCAATCTATTGTTTTGCTCTCCTTGTAACATCGCCTCCCCCTACCTCGTCTGCATCAGCTGGCTTGTAACATCGCCTCCCCCTACCTCGTCTGCATCAGCTGGCTGTAACCCACTGTCTCACCGTCATGCACTAACGCTGCCCAACAGCTCCAACTATCCTAAGGAGCTTCAGAGGGAATTCGCTACCTGACGGCTCCAATAGTCTTCCGCCCCTAAGCCCAAGTGCCACGATAGATGTGCATGCTAGGTGCCACTGCGTGCCTCCACCAGAGTTTCCTCTGACCTTGCCCTGGACAGCCATAGTCCACCACTGGGCCCAGCGGGCATGCTCACAATGCAACCCCAAATCTGCAAAATATGCAGATTTGGGATGGGCCAATTTGAGGTTTTGGGCATGGTTTGGGTCACACTGTTGTACCTTTTCAGATGGGCAAGGCCCTGGCCGTCTGCAGTCAAGCTTATTTATTGCTTTGCTGATCCCATGGCGTCGGGGCATGCGGCCTATGCTCAGCTTTCCTGAAGAGTAGAAGGGTGTGGGGCCCACGAAGCTTGCAGCGCGATCCCAGGTGAGGCAGGTCCCCCTGCAAATCTTGTTGGTGGTAGTAACAAAACTCAGATGGGAACGGGCATGCTCACACTCAAACCTCTCACTGCAGATCGCGGTGGCGGACAGCTGCCTCGCAACAGATCGTGGTTGGTGGATGGTGCACCCGCGGAGAGTCTCTGCCACTCAGGCTTCTTTCGCCTCGTGGGCCAGTCACCCACCGGCTCGCATGCACGTTGAACTCCTCGGTCTGTGTTGAGCACGGCAAGGTAGGGGAACTTTGCCAACGCCCTGAATGCACAGAAGCTCCAACTGCTAGTCAAGGGAGCGTGTGTTCAGAGTCCTCGACTATTGTAACAGCCACCCCATTCCTAACAAGAAGATCAGACATTCTTTGAGATACCAGCACTGAACTGCACTGCAGCAGGCAATTCAAAGTCGCAGTATTTTATCCATCTACCAACAACGGTGCTCAACTCAGGTATGTATTTCAACAGTTCGTGGGTGTACCAACCGAGCTAAGCCCATTGGTCCCACCATCGTGCTCGACACTGATACTGTTGTCGGGGCAGATACCCTAACAAGGGTATTTGCCGGGGGTTTTCAACGTCGGACACCGTCCGACTTCTGTGTTGAATTGAAGGACCTGATGAGACGACATTTGCCAAAAGTTTATTCAGACCTGACCTATGACTTACAGACTAAAAGTTTTCGGACGTTCGTCCGAGCGCGTGTGGTGTCCTGGAGTAACGGATGTGAATGGTAATGCTTCGTTTTTTTCGAAGCCGCAGGAATGTGCGGATATGGAAACGGTAAAACCAGACCTATTCTACCTAAAATAATAACAGTCGCGTGATTCAGGGCCTAAGTGGGCTAAAAAAGGGGATGCGTCGGGTATAGGCCCGCGGCGCAGGAGGAATAGGAAGCTTTTTCTCTGAGCCGCAGGGGTTGACACCGAACCAGGGGGTTGCCAGGCCGAGGCCACTCGGCCTACTGACAGGGTAAGGCCTGCCGACAGGGCCTGCAGGGCCACAAGCAGGCAGGCATGGCCGCAGGCAGGCAGGGTCTGCAGGGCCACGGGCAGGCAGGTAGGGCCGCAGGCAGGCAGGGCCTGCGAGGCCACAAGCTGGCGGTGCCTGCTGTGCTGCAGGCAGGAGAGGAGGCCGGGCTGAGCTCTTCTTATAGAAGAGATGCTCCTACTAGTTTCGTAGTAGGAGCCATCTCAGAAGGTTAACATATTAGAATCTTGCCCCGGGGGTGCGGGGATCGAATCCGACAGGCATCGCTGGGTTGGCTCCTTTTGGAGCTGGCTTTTGCGAAGGCGCAACCGATTTCGATCGTGCGATCGATAGGATCGCGCGGCTGAAATCCGCCGCGCGGATCCAATGTGGCCCCTGCACAAGGTTAATACGCACAAAAAAAAAAAAAAAAAAAAAAAAAAAAAAAAAAAAAAACACACACCTAACTAAACCAAAGATGAGCGCCACATGGCGCTCTTTGAAGTGACTGGGGACTATAAATCCCCAGAGCTGTAACAGGCGCCCGTCGTGGACGGACAACCGTTTTTTTCTCTAAGATAAGTTCGTTTAGTTTTTTTTTCTCTTTTCTTTTTTTTGTTTTTTTTCTAGATTTCGTTTTAGATTTCTTTTTAGATTTTCTTTTAGCTTTTGTTTAGATTTTCTTTCTTTTTTTGCCTGGCAATTCGATGGAAGCACCCGTTCGTTTTTGGACGAACGAGGTGGGAAAAAAAAAAAAAAAAGGAAGAAACAAAAAAAAAAAAGAAACTGAGCGGGCTGTTTTGTCGGACTTACACCGACTCATTAGGAGGCTGAACCTCGACAGCCTGGTCGGGAACTACTGATTACCCCTTCAGTCGTGCTTCTATGCGCTACCGCGGTATGTGTGTGTGTGTGTGTGTGTGTGTGTGTGTGTGTGTGTGTGTGTGTGTGTGTGTGTGTGTGAGAGTGAGAGAGAGAGAGAGAGAGAAAGAGAGAGGGAAGGAACGTCTTACCTGGCGGTGGTTGCAATGTGACCATGAACAGGTAGGTTTTTTTCTTCTTTCTTTTCTTTTGCTCTTTCTTTATTTGTTTTTGTTTTTGTTTTTTTAGTTCTTCTGATCAAGTTCCCCTGGTGTCGTTGGGCTGTGCCCGTCCAGTTTCAAGAACGGGCTGCGGCAGCTATTGTGGATCTTAATGGGACCCAGAGGTTGGGCCAACGCTGGTGCACGTTTGGGACTGTGCGGCAGTGGTGCATGGGTCAACGGCATGCAGAAAGTGCAGAACAGTTGCACGCGACGACAGTAGTTATTGGGCTCACGACACATGCGGTTTCAACCAGGGCCACCTTTATTTTTTTGGCGCCGCGCAGCGCAAGCGGGATTTGAGAGTGGGACCATCCATTGCTGTGGCGGTAACGTGGAACCGTCTGGGACCATTTTGGGACCAGGTGGAACTGATTTTGAAGATCGGAACCGACATATTGGGGTGGCTATTGTGAGCGTACGTGGTACCTGGAGAAGGCGTGGACTTGCAATTGGTTGAGAGTATCCTTGGTGGGGGAAGTACAGTTGGGACTGTTGGGACCACATAGGACTCATTGTTGGGAACACCCTCCTGGAGGGTTATCTCACTTGAGTCTTACAGTGAAGGTGACTTTCGCTCATACGAGCACTTGGAGGGTGAGGTGGTCGTCGTTCAGTGGAACGACCACGAGTTGTAGAGTTGTGAACTGCATATTTTCAGCTTCAACGGCGATCGTTTTCTCAACTTTGACTGAAATATTTCTTCGCTTTCTTGAGTGAATCGTCTTCAACTTCACTCAAGGTCAGTCAGTTGAATGACTCATATTTCCCTTCACACCTCTGTGAACCCGCACTTTGCTTGACCTTGTTGTTTTGAATGTTCAAAAGAAAAGGAAGAGGAAAGTTGTGTGAGTCATGCCTGTGAATGAAAAAGTCTGACTTGAATATGGGATTGTACTGTTTTCTTTTGACCTTGTTTTCTTTGCATGTTGCACAGATAGGTAGAAGGATGTTTGCTATGGAGATTGACTTTGCCTGTTGGAGGAAAGGAAAATGGTTGTTCTCTCTCTATCTTTCACCTGCCTGCATGATAAAATACTTGAATTTTTGGAATGAATAATTTCAACGGGTACTTGGAAGAAAACTTGTGAATATAATGAAGATGCGGTCAATTGGACTTAGTTTTCCCAACATTGACGCATTCTATCCTAAATGATTTTATCTACCTGTACCTGTCAAAATAATTCTCATTCTCTATCTCATTCGATTTCTTTTCGTCTAAGTTACCCTGAACTGAGGAAAAATGAGAATAGTTGAAAGTAACTTGCAGTGAACACATTTTTTTTCTCTAGGAAGCATCCAAGGCGGGGGCTCGTATGCTTTTGGAGTCGGCCCTGTTATCGACTTGGAGTGGACCCGACTCATCGGGGGTGGTACTTTGTCGACTCGGTGGTGACGGCCCAACCTCTGAGATCCGGGTCTGCGGGATCGGGCGAGGGGAAGGAGTATGCACAGACCACTTCCTAGAGGAGAGGCATGCAACACCTCAAGCTTGCACCTGATTAAGAATCATCCGTGAAGCAACCTGTCATCCAGGAAGATTGAGAATGTATGGAGACAGGCTTATGCGTGTCTGATCATAGGTCGGCATTAGTTGGAATGAATAACTTTAGCAGCGCGTCTCATCAGGTCAAAACTAAGGCAGTCTGACTACCTTGTCGGCTACATCAAAGTTATTATCGGCAGTCAACTTCTTGTTGGCAGTTGTATGATTGCTTTGTGGTGTTCGACCTGAGATGGTCGGATTTTATTTCGATCTTGTGTTGTTGGACGTACTATATAATGATTCTGATTCTTTAAGTTATCTTTTCAGATTGGGCATGTCCCTGTCGACTACGGTCGACTCTTTTTGGTAAAATTATGTGTGTTTGTTATAACTTTCTTTTGATTGTGTGTCTAAGGGACTAGGATTAATTTTGTGGTTTCACGTTTGGTTGAGACCGTCCTAGTCGACCGGCGTCCACTTCGTACTTAGGAGATCAGCGCCCTAAGGAATGAACGACGTTCGAGTCCACTTGGCGTTAACCAACGTATCTATACTACGGCGAACGAGCAAACACCCTCGGCTGACCTACCTCTGCAATTGCATCTGAAAGCTTTCGCACGTGGGTCGGTAGCTCGGTAGGGATACGCCCCTAAGGGTGGTGACAGTCCCTTAGGAAAGGTAGCTTATGCCCCGCGGGAACCTATCCTGTCGTAGGGGACCGGAGGATGTATTGCTGGCGCACCCGGTCAGAGCGGCGATGTCGGCACCATTACCCTTACAAGGGTAATTGTGCGTGTTTTTTGCACCTCGCAGGAAGGGCACCCTTGATGATATTTGAGAGAGTGACGTGCCTTAGGCTCGACCACGACTGACTCTTGGAAGTCAAGAAGTGGCGGGGGCACGCTTGGATGAGTCAGAGGGTGTGTGTGTGGGCGTGCACTTTGCGGGCACGCGTTAGTTAGATGCTTGACTAGTGTGAACRAACGAACCGGTCGGCAATGTAGGCCGGGAAAAAGTCAGAGTTTGGATAAAGTTTGTGTAGGTCGCAACCTCGGGCGCGTTTACGGAGTCGCGACCAGCGCAGAAGTTAATCGTTGAAGCTACGGCTAGAAGTGGATTCTCATTGACTTACTGAAAAGCCGGCAGGCCGCACCGCGTGGGGTGTGCAGGGCACAAAGGTTGACGGCGTTGGAATTGCCAATAAGATTTAGCAGAGAGGACATGAGTAAAGGCCGGGTTTTTTTTTCTCGGCTTGGAGACGGTAAAAGAGCGGCCTTTCCAAGGAAGAAGGTAGTGTGAGGGAGCTTACCTGTTGGCCGCGGCGTTGTGGGCTGCGTGTGCGATGTGTCGAGCAAAGAGCCGGCCCCAAGCAGCGAAAGTGTGATATTGCAGGGCTTGGGCTCGAGTAGTAAGCCAAGCAGCGGCCTTGGTGCAATTTGGCAGGCACGGGCGGCCTGCAGGTGCTATTGATATGCAATTTTGCGCGTGATGTAACCAGATTCGGGCTTAGCCCTATTGGTTAAAGCATTGGACTTTCAACTTGTTGATCCCGGTATCCAGGCTGGCAGCTTGCAGCGGAGCAGTCGGCAGCAGAGCAGCGCACTGCAAGAGGGAGTTGAGGGGTCAAGGGTCCTGCAGGACTATCCCCCTTAGCTTTTTGTGTGGGGTCCCGATCGCGGGCCCGCGAGGTAAGGCCGAGGACCAAATACCAGCGGTCCTTCCTCCTCTACTCCGTTTTTCTCATATTTTCTAGGTCTTACTGTTTTAGTTTTATTACTTAGGTCCCACTATAGGACGCAGTCCAACACCGGGTCGGTAAGAGGAACCAACAGGCCTGGGTCAGTTGATATATCCCTGAGCTGTTGAGCTACATATTTGGGTTGGAGTCCCGCTCGCAATAGGTGAGTGAAACAGTGCTTGAAGCCAGCCGGTCCAAGGATGTTGTCCCGGGGCTTTGGTTCACTATAGTCCTCCGGGATATTCGTTAAAATTGGAACGATACAGAGAAGAGTAGCATGGCTCCTATGCAAGGCTAATAAATATTCATTGAGGGGCTTGAGCCATAGGCCTATAGAGTAGTGACCTTTATTTGACACAGCTAGGCCTGTGCAAAGTTATTACTATTGCTTTTTTTTTTTTTTTTTTTAGGGGAGGTCCGTAGTATTCGAGACCCTCTTAGTTAGCTTTCCATCTAGATACATGTAGACAATTCTCCGCCTCCGAGTGTCCACTGTTTAGGTCGGTAGGGGAG
>BFEA01000028.1:1692268-1717903 GCA_003427395.1 Chara braunii
TCCCTGCGACACTGTAAATACCGCGGGTTGTTAAGTATACACGACAGTGTTGCTTTGGTTATTCCTGTCAAGAGCACTACCGCCGCTGTTGTTATTGGGCACTACGACTGTGCATGCAGTACTTGGTGCGTTGCCTGGCCACTTACTGAGCTCGGAGCTGCGCATGGTTGGACTTTATATTGAGTTGTCGGTGCTCTGGTGCATTGCCTTTACAGCGTAAGGCTCTGTGCAGTGCCACAGCGTCCTACTATTGCTCAGAACGGACTGCGGCCCCGACCAGTGGATGTGTCACGACTGTTGTAGCCTCCGTTACTGTTATACAAGCCTGCGCCTACGGTTGGTGAGTGGCGGTGGCTGCTGATGCTATGCTTTACTGCGGGTACGGTCCGTGACCATTGTTTCGAAAAGAGTGGGAACATCGGACAGACTCCAGCTATAACACGGTTATAAGTCTGACCAAGTGTGGTCTTGGTTGCTGCTGCAGCAATCCTACGGGACTAGTACAACTATTTGTCACTAACGGATTAAGCTGCCAGTGCACACCGGCCAGATGCTGTTGTGAAACAGGGCTCAGACTAAGCGTTGGTGTTGTACTGGGCGCTGCCTTGGGCACAACTGTTGAGCTCGGCACTGTCCCTCATTGTGGACAGTTGCTGTGTGCACCATATGCTGCTGCTACGGTAATTGCAAYGATACCTCTRGGAGGCCATAGCAACGGACTGTGTGTTGTTGAGGTTATCAGGCTGTGGCGGGCTACTAATGCAGAGAATGGGTTGCTGCYKAGGGAGGCAGTGCTGACTCGCTGAACACTGYTGCTGTGCATCAAGGCTGCGCCAGGCTGTCACAGCCTGTGGCTGAATAGAGCATGGGGGTGGGCTCTATACAAAATACAACCTTTTCTGGACCAAGTGGCCGCAGTCTTGAGCACGGTGACTTTGAGGGAGGAGTCTAGACTTAGCAGAGGGGCTGTTGCGACAAGGGGGATTGTCAAGGGGTCTGGTAATCTGCGTCTGATTGTGAACTGAAGGGTTACTGCGTTTATTGGCCACCATTGCGGGGCCCTCAGGCGAGTCAAGGCTTCAAGGCCCTCTCACGCGAGTCTGAGAGCACCCATCTGAGAGTCTGACTTATTTCTCTTTTTGCCTTTCTCAGTCTCAGTCTAGTCTATTGGTTCAGAGAGGAAGGCGGCAGGCGGGATTGCAACCCGTAGGACCGCGCCAAGGCCTCTGTGGGAGGTTCGCCCCACCGATTGCGGGAGCTCTGCCGAAGCCCAGGCGGGGTTCTGGAGGCAGGAACTTCAAGTATATCTTCGTTAACCTGTGTGATCCCTTCCCCTAACCTGTATCCTCGGGCTACTTGAACACAACTATGTGAGGTTATTACTTCTTACTTTTGTTATGTATGTCAGGACATGCTCTGCGAAAGGTTAAATAAACACTTATATATGTGAAAAGTTAGATACTTTGAGCGAATTCAGACAGAATGAATTGGGGGAAGGCGGGAGGAAGATGTTATGCATGCATTTGACCGGGTCAACCCAAGGCTGAGCCCCTCCGGGTGGATGTGGGCTCAGTGCTATGTTTTATTGAGGTTTGCTGATCTGAATGAGTGACTCTTATGGCTGGTCTACCCGGGTGGGACAGGATCAGTTGCTGTTTTATTTAAGGGTTTCTAAACAGGAGGATGGGCACCCTGGGTGGGGAAGGCTCAGAATCCTGGTGTTTATTTTAATGAGTTGTAGTGTGTGTTTTCTTCTGAGGGAGTAACGACATAAGACTAAGCGTACCCTAGGGTTAGGGCGGCTTAGCCATGAGCCATGAACTAAATGGTCAACCAGAGTATAAAACTTGATATATATACAATTGGAACTTATATTTCTGACAGACCGGGAGCCCCGGGTGGCGAAAGCCAGTCGGTAAGTCAGGTAGAACTAAGGAAGAGGGAAAGAGATAAAGAGTAAAACAAAGGTAACTGGGCAGACTGAACGTACCCTAGGGTTAGGGCGGTTCGGTTATATGCTCATGATAACACTAAGGAGCAGAGAGTTAGTATAAATCTGTTTTTATTTTTCCTTCTAGACATAAGGCAGAATCGGAAGTTCCATTATTGGAAAGGTCCGATCGACTGCTTAATAAGAGAAGGAAAAACATAAAGTCTGTGAAAGTATTTGTACCCTATTTYMTGTTGTATGGYTAACTAGGCGTACCCTAGGGTTAGGGCGGCCTAGCGATAAGCTTTTGTCGTTTAAAGTAAGTTGGACGTACCCTAGGGTTAGGGCGGTCCAACGTTTCGGTGTTTATAACTGTTCAGATAGATCAGGCACACCCTAGGGTTAGGGAAGCCTGATCGCATTGCCTTATGTAACTTCAACTGTTGTGGCTAGCTAGGCGTACCCTAGGGTTAGGGCGGCCTAGTGATATGCCTTTATCGTTGATGTGTTGTGGGTTGGACGTACCCTAGGGCTAGGGCAGTCCAACTTGTTGTTGTTTGTACCCGTGTTCAGGCAAGCTAGACCTACCCCTGGGAAGGGATGGTCTATAATGATGTCGTATGTAACTTTGTTTAAAGCAGATTGGGCACACCCTAGGGTTAGGGCAGCCCGGTTCTATGCTATTTGTCGTCAGTTAGGCAGAATCCAGACGTACCCTAGGGTTAGGGCGGTCTGGTCATATGCCTTATGTGTACAGTTCATGTTATGTTGGGCATACCTTAGGGTTAGGGCAGTCCAAATGTGCGTACTTTACTTGTGTACCTAGGCAGGTCAGGCATACCCTAGGGTTAGGGCCTTGTCTAACCGTATGTCATAGGAAAGGGGGATGTAAAAGGGAAGGAATTGAGCGATTTAACGAACTACTTGGACTAAATTAATGTGGGATTGTGAGAGATGTTTGGTTATGCATGTTTGTGGGTTCTCACTCTGGGGCATCTCTTTGATAGTTTAGTTGCTGTAGGTGCTCGCCGAGTGCTAGAGCTATAGGCAGATAGGATGGATGATGGGAGGGAAAGCTTGGGATAAGATAGGACTGACTCTACTAGGAATTAGGATCAGTGTTATCGCACACCCTCATCAAGAGGTCGTACAGATTATCGTTGATTCTACCTTCCAAGAAAGTATCAGAAGTTAGTCACAAGTATAGTTATGCCTTGTTTTTTTAGTTTCAGCTTTGTATAAATCTTGGCAACCTTCTGTTCCTACGGGAAGCGCTGCCGAAATTTCTACAAATCTGAAAGAGTTAGTCATTTTTTGACTCGTAGAAAATCTGGAAAGGCACTTTTCCTACGGGAAGCGCTGCCGAAATTTCACAGAATTTAGGGAGTCAGATTATATTTTAGCCAAGAGAGACTTGACAAATCCACCCTCGTAGAAAATCTGGAAAGACATTTTTCCTACGGGAAGCACTGCCGAAATTTCACAGAATTTAGGGAGTTAGATTATATTTTAGCCAAGAGAGACTTGACAAATCCACCCTGGATACGGGAGATGCTGCCAAATTTTTCGCCAAGATAGCCGAGCCCCTTAGAGAAATGGTGCGACAAGGAGCTAGCTTAGAGTGGTCTGACCAAAGAGAGAAGGTTGCGTGGGTACTTCAAGATAAGCTAAGAGATGGCGGGGTCGTATTAGGAGTACCCTACTTCGACGATGAGAGGGAGAGACCCTTTATCATCGAAGCCGACGGTGGCCCGATAGCATTAGGAGGAGTGCTCGTGCAGCGAGATGAGAATGGTAAAGCAAGGCCACTTAGATTTGAGAGTCGCACCCTTAATTCGGTTGAGAGAGACTACATTCAGTTCAGGAAGGAGCTTCTGGCAATCCTGCACTATCTCAGGGTGTTTAGACACTATGTTATGGGGCGGAGATTCATCCTAAGAACGAATTTCATTGCGGTAACCGGAGCTGTTAAGAGTCATTAACAAGTAGATGCTACAGTTAGTAGGTGGATAACACACATATGGACGTATGATTTTGTACTAGAAAAAGTACGTACTGAAAAGAATCGAGCCGATGGATTGAGCCGCGTAGAATGGGGATCAATAGATGATGAATCTCTTGAGGAGGCGCCCTTCGTTGACGAGTTCCTTATGGAAGACGATGATGAAGGACTGCCTCCAGCTCCCAGTTGTTATACAGCCTCAGTCATAGCATCAAGCAGGGAAGACTGCTGGGGGAAAAAGGAAGACCCTTACCTCCATTACCTTCTAACTCGAGAGGATGAGGAGGAAGGATGGTATGGGATGGTAGAACAAGTCACTGTTGCAGCTCGTGAGCTGACAGAAAGTTCAAGGATGGCTGAACGAAGGCTGAATGAGATAGAGGAAGAGCTGGAAGACCCTGAGCAAGATAAGAACGCTGAGGAGAGATTTAAAAAGGATGAGTATGATGGGAAATATAAGAGAATCGGTATGGTAATGAGCAGTAATCAGCTGGATGAATTCTACCATGAGAAAACAAAGAGAACCTTTAGGCTGCGTAGGGGTCACCTTTTTGTGGATGCTAAGGAAATACTACCGCCACTGAGAGTAGTGTGTGGTAAGGAAAGGCAACTAGAGGTGATCGCCGCACTGCATGAGGGTCTAGCAGGGGGTCATAGGAGTGCTGATGCTACATACTATAAAGTACCCCGACTATATCACTTGGATGGTCTGAGGGATATGGTTATGAGATATTGTAAGTCATGTGAAGCCTGTCAGAAAATGTCATCTATGAGAATGATTGAACCCCTATACCCCACTATTCTTGTTGAACCTGGCAGTATTGTTCACCTTAATCTAATCACTATGCCACCTGGTAAGGATGGAATGAAATATGTACTAAACTTGAGAGATAACATGTCTGGTTATGTTGAAGCAAAAGCCATCCATAAGAAAACTGCAAAGACAGTGCCAGATTGGATCGAGGAAATCTATTTAAGGTACCCCTTCATACGTGAGTTTGTGGCTGATCAGGGATCAAAGTTCAAGAACAAGATGGTCAATAGGCTTATGTTCATACTTTGAGTCAGGATCAGATTTGTGACGCCATATCATCCTCAGGCTAATGCACCAGTGGAAAGAGGTCACAAGACACTAAAGGATGCTATATCGAAATGGTGCCAAGGTGACTCCAGGAACTGACCATCTTTCTTGAGGGCGACTGTCTACGCTGACAATGTGACTGTCAAACGGACTACAGGTTATGCGCCCGTTACACTCTGGTATGACAGATATGATACTTCTCTCATTGAGAACCTGGTTGAGACCTGGACCCATGAGGCACAGAGAGAGTCGTACTCCCCAGAGGAGTTACTGAGGTCGAGGATCAGGCAGATCAAGGAAGTGGATAAGGCCATAATTGAGGTCACCAAGAGGATGTCAGACAACAGATTATCTGATCAGACAAGGTGTAACAGCAAGAGGTACATCAGGAAGGAACGACTTCAGGTCGGAGATATTGTACTTCTGCATGATACATCTCTCGAGACACAGTGGACCAAGAGATTGGAGGTCAAGTGGATGGGACCATTCAGGATCATCAGAGAGGTTGAAGGCAAGGCCTATGAGTTAGCAGAGATGGATGGTACGAGATCCCATGGCATAGTATCCGGCTCCCGGCTCCGAAAATTCATACTTAGAGATGCAGATTTGATTCCGAGTTCGGACAGAGTGATGAGGCGAGGCCCGAGAGCCGTCTAGCATCAGCCTAGACATGCTGAGACGTGGACAGTGTGCCCTCAGCATTTGTTGGGATGTGGTAAGAGTGTCGTCAACTTCAGATGATTACATGCTGAGAAGTGACCAGTGTGCCCTCAGCATTTATTAGGACGTGGTGAGAGTACCGCCAGCTTCAGATAATTATTTGTTGGGATGTGGACAGTGTGCCGCCAGCTTCAGTTGATGACGATTATGAGATGGGATGTGGATAGTGTTGCCGCCAGCTACAGATAACGATTATGAGCTCGGATGTGGACAGTGTTGCCGCCAGCTACAGATGATGATGATTATTTGCTGGGATGTGGTCAGTGAGCCGCCAGCTATCGATGATTATGACCTGGGNATTTGCTGGGATGTGGTCAGTGAGCCGCCAGCTATCGATGATTATGAGCTGGGATGTGGACAGTGTTGCCGCCAGCTACAGATGATGATGATTATGAGTTGGGACGTAGCCAGTGAGCCGCCAACTATCGATGATGATTATGGGTTGGGACGTGGTCAGTGAGCCGCCAACTATCGATGATGATTATGTGCTGAGACGTGGCCCGTTTGCCGCCAGCAGCAGCCAACAGTCGGTTGCTATGATTATGTTATGATTTCGGATGCCGGAGCTGGATACGAGCAGCCTATGATGGCTCGGCTCATTGGTGGATTTATGTGTCTGTCGGACCCAGATTGGCCTCAGTTTTGTATGATTGTGAGTTGAGCTTTTAAAATTTCAGTTCATTGCATTGTATCTGGCTTGTCATGTGTCAGTCCTAGGACATGCCTGGGGGATTGGGAGCCAGTTTATGAGATTTCAGTTTTTGCCTCTTATTGTATTTATTTAGTCTGAATGACATTTATGAAATGAATGGCTGCGGATAAAGTAAGATTTGTTTTCTTCCTCTCATAAGTCAGTGCTCAGTTGATGGGGCAACCTTCTAGTACGATTGCGTAAGGAGGATTGCCTAGCGTCATTTGGCACAAATTGATTAGCTATCTCTGAAGGAGGGTGACATTTGGCCTAGTGAAGTGTTCCCTTGGCAAGGGACTCAGCATCGCCGAGATGGGGTTCCTCTTCAGACGGGCCTTCGCGGCTAAACGCTACCAAGCTCTAAAGGGATAGGTAATCAGTCATGTGTCATAATCGATGGAGTGATCTGTCTAATCATGTGATCGGACAAAGATCACTTAGCATCACAGCGGATTGAGGCTCGCTACATTCTTCATGTTGGAAGGAGTGTTCCCACTGCAGCCGTCGGGCTCTCGCAACGGTTCCCCGGCGAGAGTCTATCCACAGTGGCGTCCCCTGCGGTGTCATCACTTGCGTCCTTCATGAAGAGGTGGAGAGTTTTCGATTGCGTCTCTTGAGCAAGAGATGATTCCCTGAAGCAGGTTCTCACAAGGTCCAGAGGCTAGCTGGGTCAGCAGAGTGTCTGAGTCATAGTGGCAGATAACTCCGGACCCTAGAGTGGTTAGTCGTTCCTCAGGTCATCATATGGTGATCTGGTCTGCCTGCTAGAAAGGAAGGAGGCATCCTGAGCCTCTCCCAGTCTAAATTCGACATTTGGTTGATCAATGTGGTGGACTCCTACTATCACTCTGATCGGGGTGTCTCTCGGGAGCAGTGTCTCCAAGGGCATTCCCTTGGCATCGGGCCAAGCCAGGTATCCACAGCCCAGCTGGCAACAGGGCCATTATGGCCTCCTAGCCCACTGTTGCAAAGCTTAATTGTGGACTCGCTCTGACTCACCAGCAGTGTCTGGTTGGGTGTTGGCTGGCTCCCCTCCCAGTAGCAAGAGTCGGGCGTTAGAAAAAAGTCGAGCGAGTAGACGGAGGTTCTGAAGTCGACTAAAGAGCTTCCGCGCCATGGGCCTGCACTCATCGGAGTGAGGATTTCATGAAGGGGTATGCGGCTCCCCGTGAGCTATTCTGAGCAAGGGCTCAGAGGGTGGTCGGACCGCCATGACTGGGAATCAGGACTGACTATGCTCTACTTGTCAGGTTGGGTCAGCGGAGGAGCCCACCAGGGCGAGCGGGGACATTCTCGGAAGGTCGAAAGATAAGACTCTGAGAGTGAGTGAGGAAGGGATGTCGGCAAGGGTCTTTAGGAGAGATCCTTTTTCTCGTCTTTTTTTTTTTAGGCATGACTTGACATCTGTTTTGCAGGTATCCTATAGGTAGACAGAGACAACGGGGTTCGGTATGACCCGACAGTGAGCGGCACAGAGCCGGCAGACAGAGACAACGGGGTTTGGTATGACCCGACAACGAGCGGCACAGAGCCGGCAGACAAAAGGAAAGGGGTTTGGTATGATCACCCCTTATGAAGCAGCCTTCGGTCGAGATGACCTGGATGATCCTGGATGCGATGATTGGTCTCATAACCGTCCGTGGCTGAGATACCGATGAGGATTGTGCTGTACTGATGGACAGTATAGATGAGATGGACTGATCCAGTGATGATGAGATGTGCAAGCCATGATTGAGACTTGGACTGCTAGACCAGACCTAGCGATGGGGTCAGGTCTAAGATTGAGGATCGATCATGATAATGCATGAGGCGAAACCTAATGAAAGGTTTGACCTAAGATTGAGGTTGATTCAGTGATGCAAGGGAACGGGATTGATAGTATGATTGGGTTGCATGAGCAGTCATGATACTTGCGTGCGGTGACTGCACCACGCAAGTCTGATAAGGCTAATTCCTTCTTGATTTTGATGGTGGCTTGGACCAGTGGTCCATGCCTTATTGAGTGAGCACTCAAGCCCTAGCGGGTGAACACCCTGATGATTGGGGATATAGTTTATATGATACCCCTGTGTATCAAATAGCATACAAGGCCGCATAGCTCGAGTTGGCATATGAAGAACAGCGCAAGTATGAGGCACAAGTGATGGTTGGGTGGTGCAATCTGGTGGGCGACGGGCGGTTCTGGTGCGCGTGGCAACGGCGGCGGCGCAGGGCGAGGCGGCTGTAGCAGGACGGTGAGCTGGCGAGGAGATGGTTGAGTAGAGGAAGAAGGATGATATGGTGAAGGGTATGATCGAGAGGGCGGATCGAAACGAGAAGGCGGAGAGCCGTAGCGCTGCTCATATTTATATGCATAGTACATCATAGATCTAAGCGACGGCGTGCGCTCACGCCGGTCCTCTGAGCGATGGCGCAAGCGCGTTCCTCCCCATCTCACCTCCTCCTTCTCCTCTTCGGATCTCTCCCCTTCGTACGTCAGATCGATCGGTCGATTTGGCGCCTTCCCCTGTCGACCTCCTCTCCCACATCCAGCGCCCGAGCCTCGCGTCTTTGGCGCCATGGCAAAACAGATTAGTTGCACAATGATAAGCGCTGTGCGACGAGAGCGACGATAAGCGCTGCCCAACGATGAGCGCGAGTGCAATGAGAACGCAAACGAGTCAAGAACGATAAAGGCAGCAATAATAACAAGAGCATAACAGCGCCGCACACTTGATGCGAGTTCAAATGCGAATGGTGAGAATGAGTAAGCTATTAGGCCTTTATAGTGGCCAGAACCTGGCGAGGACGCCAGGAATGGGGTTTGGTATGGTTGTCGGAAGACGGTGCAGCGCAGAAGCGGAAAATAACTCGCCGCAGTCAACCTCGCACTGCGTCTAAATTGTGCCTAGGGGCGTCCACAGTCATGGTCAAACTGGACCCTAGCGCGTCAGTTGGATTTCCCCTGAGCCGAAGTCAAGGGAAAGACGGCGCGGCAGTACCGTCCTCCGGAGACCTGATCGTCCTCGTTGGACTGGACCGTCGCGACTGCAATAGGCCAATTAGTGGGGTCCGGTCCAAACGGCACTCGAAATAGACAAAGGGTTAGTGAAATATTCAAGTTTGACCGGTTGGGACCGGACCGACACGGCCGCGTAGCCTGGCCAGGAAAGGAACAGCCCTAAGTAAGCCATATAGATGAACAGCCACGCCCAAATAATTAAAATAGGGTCATGTGCTATTTTTAGCACGAGATTGACTGTTCGTTTCCCAAAGTCGGGCCTGCGCCAGTCCCGTTCTAAAAATAGCACAGCCCCACGTTATTTTTAGCATGGGACTGACTGTTCATCTACCGGGGACTGGGCCTGCGCCAGTCCCGTTCTAAAAATAGAACTGACTGTTCATATCCCGAGGTCGGGACTGCTGCTATTTTTAGCACAGGCCCGGTCCAGAGTTTGACCACAGCTCCGACCACAGGACTGCTGCACTCAGTCACGATCCCTTGGCCTCTCTATTATAAAAGAGAGGTCACGTCACCCAAAAAGAAAAGACGACGCAGACCGGCAAGGGAGATCATATCCCTTACTTGCGGGAGCGCGGCAGTGCTGGCAGAACGGCAAGAGAAGGAGTGAGATACACAAGGAGCAGTGACGTACCATCTGAGACGCAAGAAGAGGCCAGAGCTATGATCAAGAGAGGGTCAAATCGAGGCAAGTAAGGGCAGAGGTAAGAAAGGGAGGAGCAAGGCTGGCAGGGGAAAATGTCTTGGGAGCTCGCCTAATCACCTATCTCCTGCAGTTTTTCTGCCCCTCACCTTCTCTTTCTCTCTCCCTTTCTTTTCCTCTTTTTCCTCTTTTTATCTCAGTTGCCTCCTTCTCATTCGCCTCCCATGGGTTATGGTCACTTACTCATATAGTTGATGGGCGTCCACGAGCTGTCGCCGTCCTTGCTCGCTGTCGCTGTCGTCTGAACTTTGGAACCCTTAGATGGCTATGCATAATGTTGTATGTAGCGTGCACAAAGTCTGAGCAATATACTTGGACTGTGTGTCCGCCCTCACTTCACTTGAGGGCTATATGCAAACTGGGTGTTGTACTTGGACTGTGTGTCCGCGCTCACTTCACTTGAGGACTATATGCAAACTGAGTATTGTACTTGGACTGTGTGTCCGTCCTCACTTCACTTGAGGGCTATATGCAAATTGAGTGTTGTACTTGGACTGTGTCCACCCTCGCTTCATTTGAGGGCTATATGCGAACTGAGCATCGTATTTGGACCATGTATCTGCCCACTCCATGCTTAAGGGCTATACTCCTGAGGGCTATACTCCATGCTTGAGGACTATACCCCATGATTGAGGGCTATACTCCACGCTTGAAGGCTATACCCCATACTTGAGGGTATATGTTACACTTGGGAGCAGCATCTGGACTGCTAATCTGCGCCCACCACACTTGAGAGTTTTATGTGCTCGTTTTGAAACCGTGTGCGCAGGTGCGCACGGCAGTTGACATTCCCAGGTTCGGAACTGCGTGCGGAGGCGCACTCTGTTGACGGCATTTTCAGAACTGTGTGCGCAGACGCGCACTATAGACGGCATTTTCAGAGCTGTGCGCACAGGCGCGCACTATAGACAGCATTTCTTCGGAACTGTGTGCCCAGACGCACACTGCAGTTGACATTTTCAAGTCCGGAACTGTGCGCGCAGGCGCACACTGCAGATGACATTCTTTGAACTATGCGCTCTGACGCGCACAACTGATGACATTCCCAAGTCTAGAACTTTGTGCCCTGGCGCGCACCGCTGATGAGTTCGGAACTGTGTGCTCTGACGCGCACCACTGATGACATTCCCGAGTTTGGAACTGTGTACCCCGGCGCACACCACTGATGAGCTTGGAACTATGTGCTCCGGCGTGCACTGTTGATGAACTGTGTGCTCTGACGCGCACCGCTCGGAACTGTGCGCTCTGGCACTGAGCGCCCAAGCGCGCACCACAGTTGACATTTGAGACTGTGCGTCCAGGCGCACACTGCAGATAACATTCTCGGGTTTCTTAGATCGTGCACCTAGACGCACATTGCAAATAAAATTGTTGATTTCGGAACTGCATACCCCGGCGAGCACTGCAGATGCCGAGAATTGCGCTCTCATACAATTAAGAAGCTGAGTTCGGGGGAAGCAACAGAGAGATTTTTGCCTTGGTCGAACTGGACTGTCGTGCCAATAGGCGTCCAAATCTGATAACTTTGCTTTGACCAGCGAACTAGAGTGCTCAAACCAGAGGACTCTGATCAGCATTTTGACTTTCTTATGATCGTAGGCCAATAAACTCCTCGTCGCCAACTTCGTCAATCTTTGGGCATTATTGAGTTTCCCCGTTGTTTGACTTTATCAACCGCCTGTGCCAGATATTGCAATTTGAGTGTGCACCGATAACCAGAATTATCACTTGAGCGAGTGTCAGTGATCAGAATTATTATTGAGCCCAGATCAGATAATTATTTTCAGTACGCACCAGCGCACGCCCAGATCAGATATTTATTTTCAGTGTGCACCCGCGCGCGCCCAGATCAGATAATTATTTTCAGTGCGCGCCCGCGAGCGCCCAGATCAGATAATTTTCAGTGCGCGCCCACGCGCGCCCAGATCAGATAATTATTTCTAGTGCGCGTCCGTGCGCGCCCAGATCAGATATTTATTTTCAGTGCACGCCCGCGCGCACCCAGACCAGATATTGTGCGCCCAAGCTTGAGAGTGCGCGCCCAAGCGCGCCCAAGCTTGATATTGCTGTGAGACTGCGCGCCGATGCGCGCCCAAGCTTGGAGAGTGCGTGCCCATGCGCGCCCAAGCTTGATATTGTTGTTAGAGTGCGCGCCCATGCGCGCCCAAGCTTGAGAGTGCGCGCCCATGCGCGCCCAAGCTTGATATTGCAGTTAGAGTGCACGCCCATGCGCGCCCTAGCTCGGCATAGCAGTTAGAGTGAGCGCCCATGCGCTCCCAAACTCAACATTGTTGTTAGAGCGTGCGTCCGTGTGCGCCCAGGCTTGATACAGTTATTTGAGTGTGCGCCCATGTGCACTTGCGCTGGATGTGTGCGCCTAGGCTGGTTATTGTTGTTTGAGTACGAGCCCATGTGCCCCCGAGCATAGGGTTGCTAGATGGGATGATTTGCCTTCACGTACCCGTTGATTTATTCGTTTGTTGATCAGCAACACCTCATGCACGTGATATTCTCCCTCGCACGAGGAGCATTGGCAGTTCAGACCCTGCACAGATGACCTGGCTCAGTCTAGCCCCAGTACATTCAGCATTTACGACTGGTCCCTGTGCATGAGATGTTCTACTGATCAGTTGCTGTTCAGCCGGGCCCTTCAGGTGGGCCTACTAGAGATTGTTGTTGTTCAGCCGGGACCTTCAGGCGGGCCTACTTGAGATTGAGTTGCTGATTCAGCCGGGCCCCTTCAGGCGGGCCCACTTCTCGAGATTGTTGCAGTTTTCAGCCAGGCCCCTTCAGGCGGGCCCTTTCTTCTGAGATAGTTGTTGTTCAGTCGGGCCCATTCAGGCGGGCTTTATATTGAGTTGTTGTTCAGCCGGGCCCATTCAAGCGGGCCCTATATCGAGTTGCAGTGCAGTCAGGCCCATTCAGGCGGGCTTTATATTGAGTTGCTGATTGTTATCCGGCCAGGTCTTGGAGGGAGTATCTGCATCAGTGAGAGCGTGCATTCCATCCAAGCTGGCCCGACGTCGTGAGACTACCCCTAAGTGGGGTAGATTGATTGAGAGGTTCTGCTACAGACATGTGGGACATCAGAGTTTCACTATCAGGGCTAATGAGTCCTCGACTTCGAGACACACGCTTGTGATCACCTACACGGTGAAGGGGGCAGAGACGGGAGTGAAGGGAACCACATACGACAAGGTTGCGGATTACATATTTCGTAGGGAGAGCTATTGGAGGGACAACTGGCTGCACGTGGTGTTTCCTCACGTACCTTCAGCTCCTGGGGGTGTGCTCTTCGATTTTGACGGACGCAACCCCAAGCCTCTTAGTGAGCCCCGCAGCAAGGTGAAGAGGCGGAAAGACGACCGGATCCAGAGGGAGATAACCAAATTCGGAGTCCCAATCACTACATGTGTCCCGAAATCAGAGACAGATGAGTCGGATTTGGACCCCTGCTCTGTGAGTGACCTTGATCTTGGCGATTATTTCGACTGGGGCACTCACATGGATTGAGTTTGTGGACAGCGACAGGAGCGCTGGAGACCAGTGAGCGGAGACGTCGGAGGGCGACATTGAGGAGGATCGCACATCTTCTAGCACGGTATCTTCTTGAGGGTGATTGACTCCTACATGTCAGACGACCCTGGGTCTGAGACAGTTATTGGTCCCCCAAGAGGGGAAGGTCCGGTTCCATACCTCGGAGATGGCTATAGTCATTTGGTCCGGACAGACTTTGCTATGCAGGCTTATCAAAAACCTCTTTACGGAGATCGCTTTCTCGAGGTTTTCTACATTTACTCTGGTGGGAGAGGACGTATTGAGATATTGATTGAAGCTTCAGGCGATATCATCTTAGCGGAGGAGCTTTATCTCAGGAGCGTCGCAGACGAGGAGATGGCTAGATGCATGACCTACATCTGCAAGATTGACCCAGCAGCGCCTCTCGACATCAGCTACGTGGTTCCAGAGTCGATAGCCACGCGAGTTCTCAATGACGAGGAGTCCCAGACGACAGGACTTACTCACGAGGGGGTACCGCTTATTATCATTCATTGAGATTCTCTTTTTTCAGTCACTATGATGTATTACAACATTATTATTTATTAGTGACTGCAGCCCTCCAATGGTTGCTCCCTACATACTTTGTGTACTACTCTTCAGTCTCGTATCTCTGGTCATACTCTTGCAGAGTCTAGTTTCTGGTCTTCTCGTTTTATCAGTGTCAATTGCTTTATGATGCATGTCTGATATTTTTCCTTCTTATTTTATGCAGGTTACACTCAAGGCAGCTTAAAGGACTCCTGAATGATAGGAACTCTGCTGACCTTGAGTCTATCCTTTATACGGGGTCAGATGCAGGCGATAAACCCGAACGCCTCACTCTAAGCCGTGTCGCCGCTGGCAGGAGGGATAACCTTGACTACTCGTTTGTATGACAAAGTGTGACTGCCTCAAAATACACCTCCATTTTTATACTTATCAAAATCCAGCGTGACAGTCTGCCATTCCATTAACCCATTGAGCTCGGTCCGGGGAAGGACATCTAACCGGACCCTCGGAGCAGTGGGGGCGCGACAGCGCGCTTAAGCCAACGCCTGAGCGTCAAACGCAACCCCATGGCTCGGAATAGGCCACTTGGGTATGGGCACCGCATAATGCGCCGTCATCACAAATACTCACGTAGAGGTACATAGTGGATTGGTACGTGTGGGTACCACGTCCGCGCGATCTTATACTCAGTCCATGCGCGCAGCTCTCGCCGATCCCCGCACTAAAAGTTATGGGTCAGGCGGCGAGACCAAAAGTGCGATACGGCCAATAGGCTCGAGTTTGTGGTAATGAGAAGCGACACATGGGTGAAGGACCAGTCTCAGTCGACTATGGGAGTCCGTGTACGGGCCTCATTATCCTGGGCATCGGATAGCCTACGGGTAGGACTTTGGGCCTCCTCCGCGCGCGCGTCGTTTGGGTCGGCCTAGCCCTTCCATTTTAGGAGGCTACTAAACTAACAGAAGTTGGACTAAGTTCCTTTTTTGAATTTTTATAGTTGAACGTTATAGTCCGTGGCAACCATCAAAGTCAAACCCCTTGATGTTTGACCGCCACGACAGCTTAAAGTTGTCTACTCAACCCCTCTGCACAGGGTGCAGAAGAGGGTGTGGTCTTCAAACGCACATAGCGGTTGTCTAGTGTCGAGAGATTACCCCTCAAAGCGTCTGTCAACCGACACTTGAGTGCCGAACGCGACCCTCAAAATTATCAAGGGCCGCGAGGCTCCGAGTACCACATAGTACCCCATCAACGCAAATGCTTGCGAATGCCCTCATGGCTGATCGATATGAGGAGGCCATGCGCGTGCACGACTCTTATACGAAAGTCCAGCGCGCGGTACCTACCAGATTCTCGCGGCATGAAGTTATGGGTCGGATACTGAAGGGACTAGGAGTGTTGTGATGTTGTGTTTGTTTTGTGTTTATTTTCCATGTGTTATGTGTGGGCAAATGTGAGTGTTGTGGTGTAACGCGTGGTGTGTGCAATGCGTCCTAGTCGACCGGCGCCGAATCACGTTTGGGACCTCAACCCCCCAGTACGTCGATTCGCGTGCGGGTTCAATTTATTGGGCGTTCGACCGCGCGTAACCCCCTATGCTACAGCGAACGAGAAACGCCCTCGGCTGGGCCACCTCTGCAATTGCATACGAGAAGCTTTCACATATAGTTCAGTAGCTCGGCGGGGATACGCCCACCTAAGGGATGGTGACAGCTCCCGCAGGTGGAGGTAAGCGGTGCCTCGCGTCACCCTGTCCTGTCGTTGGGGCTCGCGAAAGGTACGGCTGGCGCACTCGGCCGGAGCGGCCAAAACACTCTGCGACAAAGTCCTGCAAAATCCTACGTAACGCGGCCGGGAGGGTCCCCATTCGGGACCGATGCGCTCCACAGCAAAGGACGATGGGACCGCGCACCATCTCGGCGGCTCGCGGTGTTATTTATGCGTCGTCCTAAGTTGTCTCTTGTTTGGTTTTGTTATGTTTTACTCCTGTGTGACATGGCCGGGAGGGCTCTCGCCTTTGCGGAAAAGGCGGGAGCCGATGCGCTCGACACCGCGTCTCGAAGATGGGACCAGTACTCAATGCGGCCAAATAACAAAAATAATAAAATAAAATAAAATAAAATGATCATAAGAGGGAAAAGGTGGCACCCATGGGAAGAGCGAATCGTAGGCATCCCCTCGGTTCCACCAATCTGACCCGCGATCGGCACAAACAATAAAATCGAGGGGGATAGTCCACCGAACCATCAACCCCTTGACTTCCTTTATAATGCCTCGTTGCTCCCTTGTCGCCTCGTGCTGGCCTCAATCCTTGTACCTCCGTTTTCAACGTCCAATGTCGTAACCAATAGTGTTATGCTGGCATTGACACTACCGAAAGCCCATATAAACGAGTTTCGTCTGCTGCACGGTTGCACTGAAACGCCCCAAGCCAACGCCTTGCCCTACTCACGTCGAACCTGCGGTTGCCGAACCCTAGCACCCATCATGCAAGGGGCCAGGTTCCGCCCGCGGCTGCCGTGCACTTTGCTCACTATGTCAAAGCCATCTCGCCATACGGCCAGTCAAAACACATCTTCGTCCTGCGTACCACGCGTTTCCAAGTTCCTTCAACTAAAAATTTAAACTAGTCACTCCAAAAGAATGTCGCGACACTGACGGTCAAACCCGACCTCGGCTACGACAGACCACCTTCGTGCACGTGAGCGCGCCACCAGCAAACATTCTAGTAAAACATAAGGAAAAAAAATATTTCAATCAGAATTAAATCAAAACTAAAAGTCGACCAGTAATATTAATAAGAAAAGATCACACGTGCCTCAAAACTGCACGCTCACACACTCTCGACCTCTTTCAAACGGTCTCACACTCCTAGTCTTAGTAAGAAACTCGGTCGCGACTCAAACGACGCTCCTAACTTTCAACTCAATATCATTTTCTGTCACTTGCAAATAGCAGGGCGGATACCCTTGTAAGGGTATTCGTGTCAGCACCGCTTAGCCGGAACTGGTTAGTTTTGTGATTATGCACGACGTAGGTGTGGGACTAGGTCCATATAATTTTTGATAGGGTAGGTTTTTACTTGTAGTTTTTCGGGATAGATTTCGACTAGGGTCTTATAAATTCATTTGTTTTCCACGTTGCCTGCTAGTCACGTTCGTTTTCAACTGTCAAGTTCGGTCGTGCGACAACCCTTCCTTTAGATTGTCATACATCGTCTTGGTGGTAGGGTGGACGAGAAAAGGTAGCCTCGACGTTTTTCACTGCCTCGGCCTTCTCTCTAGATCGGTTTCCGTCGTGGCAACTCTTCGTAGCGTCAAACGTCCCTCTAATGGTCACTTGGGTGCCCAACCCCAAAGCTCGAGTAACAAAATTTATAAAAGCAGACGTGGGATAGAAACCCGGAAAGAAGAAAGAAAGAAACATGTACACGGGTTGGGATACCCATGAAATCTTTTGCTACGTCATGGCGGATTATCTGTGGTCCGTCCTCTCTTTCGCTTCTCGGCGCTTCATCAGTTTTCGATAGAACGGTGCGTCGCCTGCGGACCTTCAAAACACCGACATATACCCTTGTAAGGGTCTCTCCTCCGACACCGGGTCTTAATTCGTTGACCATTGTTTGGTCGTGGATGAGTTAAAGTCTGTCACGCGCTATTTGATATGTTTGAGTTGAGCATATAATATGGTAGACAAATGCAGTGAGCACCTTATTAGGACGTCAGTGGAAGAGGCTATAAGCGGTAGTAGAAGGTGAAGGATGTGCATGGTCCTTTGTTTGCAAGAGAGATTTTCTGATTTTAAGTGCAGTCATCGTAACATCGAGGAGACTGATACTTGAACCGTGTCAGGCCATTCAAGTTTGAAGTCCTGACGTCCAGATCAGCTTGGGCAATTTTTCATGCCCTCTTATGTCGCCACGTCAAGGGAGGGAGACATGTGGTTCCGGGGGGACCAAGGGTTGGTGGCAAGGGGGGTGAGTGGTTGGGAATGTAGTCCATTTGTGGGTACATCCGAAGAGAGACGGGAGGTGCGGGGAGGAGATACAGGCAATTGAGGGTCAGACCCTACTAATGTTGTGTGCATACTAAGAAAGCACTCATCTGGATGTGATGATGACGAGGTTCATGCTTTCTAAGGACGGACATCACACTCATGGGGCAGGGCGATAAGGACGACTTGAAGACCCAAGTCGTTTCGTGCTATATGCTTGTGCAATGTTTTTTTCTTTAATTTATGAAAGAGGTTGTTGTAGAGGTTGAATTTCTAGATATGTGAGGGATGTCTTCGACACTTGGCCATGTGGTATTCCTATTGACCTTCCCTTTCAACCTACCACTTTTGTAGTTTCCCCCGACGCACCTCTACTCCCACGGTCCTACCTTATCCACTAAGGACCATCACCTTATAGTCCATTACAGACCGAGATGACCTAACCGGACAGTGGTCGCGGATAACGAATTAAGTAAAGCCCTACTTAGTCTATTTAATTATGATCGAAGCATAAACGTATGCGCCTTGCCATATGGGTACTTCGGTTCACCGCATCAATCTCATTCCATAATAGATTTGATTTTTATGGTGGAGGATTTAGATAGGGCCTTACTATGGGTTGCAATCTTCCCTCAAAGTTCGTGGTCAGGAGCATATCACAAAATGCGTGTAGTCCTTTTAACCTTTAGGAACAAACCAGTTTAAGGGAAAGATTTTTATAAATTAAATACTGCATTGTTATCCCAATGTCAAATTAAACAATATATAAAAGATATATGAGAATTATGACATACTACTAAAAATAAACATGATTCATATGAGTCGTGGTTTAATAATGGTCTTGCATCTATCCCCAAAAAGTGCACTGTATTTTCAAAACTTCAGGCCAAGAATAAATACTTACAGGAAATTGATGTTTAGGAATAAATTATAAATTATAAATTGAAACATCAATCATACATTTCACCTCAACCAATTGATATTCAGGAGCTTAGGAATCAACTATTATCTTTTGCACAACATCATTGGAAAGGACACTTAATCAGAGACAAACTAGCAAGGTTTGTGACAGAGGGTCAAATAGATGTTTTATTTTGTCCATTAGCTTGAGCACACTCACGACGTGCTTCTATTGAAGTACTCATGGATCTAGTTGGGCCTAAGCCTTTGTTGTCCTCCTTGTCGGTAGACAGTCTTAAAATTGTTTATATTTTTAATATATATATATACATATATATATATATCGTCACAAACAGAACTACCCGGTAAACTGTAGGCAGAGAGAGAGAAGAGGAAAACAAATGAGGGGTTGTGACAAACTGTTTCGTCGGAGTTTATATAAAAATATATATATATATATATATATATATATATATATATATATATATATATATATATATCCTCCAAGAATCCAGAAATGAGAGAGGAAGATAAAATTGCAACCTATGACTCAGACTCTTTCTTAGGAATAAAGGGATCATCTTGAGCAACCTTTAGTCTTGGACGAAATATGAACGATGTTTCTACAAATGGACGAGGACAAAATACCAGGTGTGGATGAACTCCCAAAAGAGTTTCGAGAAACCGTGTGACCATCATTAACATCGGACCTTATGAAGTCTTATGATTGAATATAAGAATCAGGCTTGATGGAATAATTGGTGGGACAGGGTATCCTCACTTTCTTATATAAGAATGGAGATAAAACGGATATAAAGAATTATAAACCAATTACCTTACTTTCTGTTGAATATGAAATGTTAGTTAAAGCCCTAACCAATCGTATGATTCCAGTTATGAATGATATTATTCATCCTTCGCGAATTGGGTTTATTAGTGGTAGGCATATTCAAGATAATATTTTGTTTATCAATGAAATAGTTAAGCCGTCTTGTCAATCTAAACAAAACGCAACCTTCATTTTTATTGATTTTGAAAAAATTTATGACCATGTGGATTGTTTTTTTTTTTAGGTTTGCCTAGTTAAAATGAACTTTGGTCCTAATACGAATTTTTCATACGAATGCTACAACTAGAATTCAGGTGAATGGTCTTCTCTCACCGGAAATCAAGCTACAAAGGTCGGTTAGGCTAGAAGATTTTTTGGCTCCATTTATTTTTCTAATTATTATGGAAGCGCTAGAAGCCAACCTTAAGGGTGATCATAATCTACATCGCCTACGGATTTCTTGCATCCTAGAGGAGGTTATCCCTGTTTGGTCCATGTTTGCAGATGATCCCACAGTTATAGTGGATGTAGCAAAGGACGATATGGTAGAGATTCAAACCTTAATGAATAAATTTTCGTAAGTTTCGGACATGGTGGTCAATTGGGGGAATAAAACTCAAGGTTGGTGGATTCATTCGACTTGTGATCGGCCCCCAAAATAACCTAAAGTGAGATGGCTGCCACCAGAAACCCCAGTTCGCATCCTTTGTATTTTCCCTCGTGGCGGTTGGGAAACCCATGACACATGATGAATGGTTGTCTAGACCGACGATTGACAAATGCATTAATGGAAGAATAAGCATACCTCAATATTTGGGAGGACCCTCATTATTAATAATGTTATCTTGGCTTCTATCTAGTACAAATTAACTCTTTGGGCCATGGGTAGTGCACACCAAAATCCAGCAGAGATAGGTTACAATTTTTTTTATGGATAGAGAATCATGTGCAAGATAAGATAATCCCTATAGTGGTTCGGCGTTCCCTGATTCAACCTAAAACTAGGGGGGGTCTAAGGATTCTTTATCCCAATCTCCAGTATCAAGCTTTTGCAAGACGATGGATAAATAAATTAATTTTATCTACGGATAAACCTTGGCAGGTCATGTCTCTCGAACAGATTCGTAGGTTTGCCTCGGTCTCGAGTGAAGACATACACTCGCTCTCATGGGTCGAGGATCGCTTTTGGTCCATTCCCACGGCAAAGGTGAGTGAAAATGTAAGAGGGGACCGGGAGGGGGCGATGAGTAATATTGTCTTGGATAATTTGTGGGTAACTCTGTTAAAAATATGGAGACGCTTACCGTTGCCTGATAGACTATTTCCTAATAGATATGCGAAAGTCCTTCATCAACCGCTTTTCGGTAACAAATGGATCACAGTCCTACATGGATGAATCTTCAATAGTTTTTTTCGACCATGGTGTTAGTGGGTGAAAAACGGGCTTATGCGAACCAAGGACAAATGCGATCTAGGTAGGAAGAACTGTAAGACGGGGAAGTAGTTGAGGCAATCCCTTAGGTATGTTAATCATATCAATATAAGTTTGGACCATATTATTTTTTATATACCCCTGGCTTGGGTAACATCCCTTAGGAGAGGGCCCATGATTAAGGATGCGGATTGGGTGGTAGGGGTCCAGACTAGCGGACAAAAGGTAGTGGGTCAGGTGGTCAACATGCTTCCGCAAGGAACTTTAGTGAGCACTTGTAAGATCCATTCTCCTTCAGGTCCAATTAGTCTATTTCCCTTGTCTCATCTCTATAGAATTAGGGTTCTCCGTATCTCCTCAATTAAGGGGTGGAGAATTTTTAACCCGAAAATGCCCATCCTAGAGCTTCTACTTGATCCCGCAGAGTGAGTTTGGCAGACTAGTAAGAAAGGAAACCTATATCATTACAATCCCTATTGGTAAAAGTTGTTTACCGTCTCTTAAGGTCAAGAGTCAACATTTAGGCAATCCTTTCGAAAATATGGGCGAGACACCTTAATCTTGACTTGAACTCAATTAAACATATTACATTTAAAAAAAAAAAAAAACAACAACCAGCTAAATTTTCATCTCTGCAGTGACAAATTGCTCATCGTTGTCTGCCTACTAGCGACTGGCTCATAGATCACTCTTCGTTGAAACAGAAGGGATTGACCTTGCCTTGATGCAAATCATGCGTGTCATCATTTTCTAGTAAAAAATATCATGCAACTATCGAGCACATTTTTATGCAATGCCCTGGTTCGGTTTTACTATGGAGGAGATGAGATTATGTTTAGAGGGAACTCACTGGTTTGGTTTGACCTTGGGACTGAAAGGTTATTCTTTAGAACATTGGGCTCCGCAAAATTTTATATTGTCTACTTTTCAGTTCAATCTTTTTTAAATTGGTAGGAAAGCGGTCGTTTGGGTCTTGTGGTATAAACGACGTGTCTGTCAAAGGAAAAATGTAGCATTCTGAAATTGCATAATATATTGTTTAATTCATACAAACAGAAATTAGAGCCCATTGGGATGATTTGCGTCCTAAACTCCATAAATTCCAAAGGAAAAAAAACATTTAACAATTAATTCATAAATTTGTACTGGACTGGTTGGGAGGTGCAAGGGAGAGGAGCCTGGGAGAGGTGACGTGGCCAGGGGGAGGAGAGTCGGAAGTTTCTTTCAAAAGGGACTTCCAACTCAAATTCAAAGGTTTTTGCTACGAACAGGAGCCTCTCTTAGAGACCCTCGTGATTTTGCAGATCCATTTTCCCTTTTTCATCTAGCTTTGGTAGAGGTGGCATGATATGTAAAAAAAAAATAAAGGGGGGGGGTTGGTAGAGAGTTGAGGATCCTCCGTTCCCTCGTATATCCCTGGAGCCCGTTCCGGCCTCATGGTAAGGTGCAATATCTTCTGACCCCCCCGGCACCCCGTAATAAGGAACTGTAACGCCAGCCTTAACCCTAAGCTACGTACTTGGATGATAGCCAACCCCGAGAATTTATCGACCCAATGTTGTATGGTAATCCGAGAGCTGACAATCCTTTGTTTCCTCGTATATCCCTGGAACCCGTCTCGGCCCGTGGTAAGGTGCAGTATTTCCTGACACCCCCGACATCCCGTGCTAAGGAGCTGCTATGTCAGTCTCAACCCTTGACTACGTACTAGGAGGAAGACCAACCCTAACTCGTGATCTGGTAGCGAACTCAGGACCTCATGTGAATCGTATGTGAATTGTTGTTCTATTGTGTGATGGTAGAGAGCAGGGGATCCTCCGTTCCCTCGTATATTCCTAGAGCCCGTTCCAGCCCCGCGGTAAGGTGTAGTATCTTTTGGCACCCCCTACATCCCGTACTAAGGAACTGCTATGCCAGCCTCAACCATAAGCTACATACTAGGAGGATAGCCAACCCTGAGAATCTTATTGCCCCTGTGCTGTATGGTAGTCGGAGAGCTAACAATTCTCTGTTCTCTCGTATCTCCCCGGGGCCCGTTCCGGCCCTGCGGTAAGGTGCATTATCTCTTGACGCCCGCGACATCCCGTACTAAGGAACTGCTACGCCAGCCTCAACCCTTGACTACGTACTAGGAGGATGACCAACCCTAAGTCATGATCTGGTATCCAACACAGGACCTCATGTGAATCATGCAAATGACCTAACCTATTGACCTATACTGTGAAATAGTATGTAACTATGTTCTTCTGGGCTCGAGTAAACCAGACCGTACAAATCACCCAGCAGTCTCCTGACCACCCCCCATAGACCAAGAACATCAGGACACCCCACCCTCGCCCAGTCCCAGCATACAACAACCATGGGCTACCCCTTGGGTGGTGCGCAGGCAGTGTCTGTAATAGCTTACCTGCATCATCCCAAGGGGGTGCATGTCCAGCCGTGCAGCACTCTAACGCCCTGCCGGTGTCCATGTGCAAGGTTGCAAAGTTTTGAACCCGCAACCTTATTCCACAATGCACATTTCGAACCACTGGTCTAACCACTGAGCTACATCAACTGGACACTCCTAGTACGTAGTCAAGGGTTGAGGCTGGCATAGCAGTTCCTTAGTACGGGATGTCGGGGGTGCCAGGAGATAGTGCACCTCAACGGGTTCCAGGGATATATGAGGGAACAGCGGGTTGTCAGCTCTCAGATTACCATACAACACAGGGTCAATAGATTCTCAGGGCTATCCTTTTAGTACATAGCGTAGGGTTGAGGCTGGCATAGCAGTTCCTTGTGCAATGCTACGGGTAGCATTGATGAGTTGATGGTTTCTAAGATCGGGCACCGGTGGGGTCTGTTCCCAGTGCTACCAGAGGCCCCATTCGTGCTATGTTCGTGCTTGGCAAGCACGCATCTAGTCGCAAAACTGGCTGGATTCCTACTGTCATAGCATGAACACAGTTCCAGTGAGAGGTCAATGCGGGAAGCTATGCCATCGGAGAAAGCTCATTCGTGCTATGTTTGTGCTATATTTGTGCTATATTTATGCTATATCTGTGCTATATTTGTGCTATATTTATGCTATATCTGTGTTATGTTTGTGCTATGTTTGTGCTACGTTTGTGCTATGCTAGCGTCTTCCCCCGAGCATAACGCACCCTGACAATGAATGTATACAAGCCATGTTTCCGGTCGCGTACAGCCAAAATGAGGGCGCGCTGTGGTCGGGGGACGATTGTAGCAGGAGCCCGAACGCTGCGTTGATGGGTTCTAAGCATGGACATAGCACCAACGGGGCGTGGTTCCAGCGCTACCATAGGCCTCACTGGTGCTGTGTTCGTGCTTGCCAAGGGCGAATCTAATCAACCGTTCTGACCAGGTTCGTGACGCAGGGTCGACAGGTCAAGGCCGAAGCTATACCATCGGCCAAAGCTGGTTCCAGAGACCCTTTTGCATACGGCAGGCCTCCGGACGTGGCGGAAGTCAACGACCGGGGGAGGAGGGAGAGGAGAGAAAGGGGGAGAGAGAAGGGGGAGAGGAAGGGGGCGCCGACCAAAGGGCACGCTACTGGATGCCGGAGGGAGGGATACTGCCACCAACCGGCGGTAATTTCTCTATCCCACGACATGACCGACAAATACGGCCTCCAGGCTCGCCGAGCACGAGCACGAATAGTGTTCCCGCTCGAATAGTGTTCCCGCCAAGACCGCCGTCATGGGATTTGGCGGGCGGGGTGTATCTGTTTGGACCAGGTAGTGGGCGGGCGGACGGGCGCCAGTGGTGGGACCAGGTTCAGGGCGGGAACCGGGGGTTTGGACCAGGCGGTGGTCGGGGGGAGCAAGTGGTTGGACCAGGGAGAGGGCGGGAACGAACTGGGTGTTTGGACCAGGTGAGGGCGCAGGAAGAAGCCAGTGTAGACCAGGGCAGCAGCCATCACCCGTATACACCGGAGGGAACGAGAACGGAAGGAAGAAGCTGCATTGTTGAGAGGCAACCAGGTTAACGAAAGACAGGTAGGATATATCACCGCCGTGACCATCTCCTTCCTCCCTTCATGCTTCTCCCTCCCTCATCCCTCTCTCTCTACTTCCTCCCTCCCCCCCCCCCTCGCTCCCTTCCTCCCTTGCTCTGTGTGTGTAATCGCGACAGTTGTCGCATGCCATGGACAGGACATGTACACTGCGAAAGTAAAACCTCGCACGTGTTGTCTATTATTGCAACTCTCTCTCTCTCTCTCTCTCTCTCTCTCTCTCTCTCTCTCTCTCTCTCTCTCTCTCTCTCTCCATCCTAAGGTCGCTGTCTCTATGTGACGGAG
>BFEA01000028.1:1740145-1752620 GCA_003427395.1 Chara braunii
AGAGAGAGAGAGAGAGAGAGAGAGAGAGAGAGAGAGAGAGAGAGAGAGAGAGAGAGAGAGAGAGAGAGACGGCTGGTCTGTCCGGTGCTCTTTTAAGTCTTGACGACAACGAAGAAGATAGTGATGGGCATGCTCCATTACGACGATGAAAAGGGGGGCGGGAAGCTCCACGACAAATGAGATGGGGACCTCTTTCACTCACTCTCTGTCTATGGATGTTCTTCTGGATGTCCATTAGACATTTCTAGTCAGTACATGTACATTACTAAGCTACGCGGCTCGCCGGGCTGTGCAGCCCGGGGGTCACCTGCATGGGGAACCCCGTGCAGGCAAAAATTAACCTTTTTTTTGGGGGGGAGGAGGGGGGTGTGGATGTTTTCCGCACATTGCCAGAGGAGCCCAAATACAGTCTCCTTTCTTTTTTCGAGTGTTGGCTGTCAAGGGGGGTATAAATTGGTTTTTAAGGGGCTAAAGGGGTTTAAAGGGGGGTGCTTTAGTCCAATTCTGTTGTTTTCTTTTTTTTTAAATCTTTGATTCCGTGAGGAATTGGGATGTAACCCTCAGCCGAAAGTCGTTTGTGTTGCAATTCTACACAACTTTTTTCTCTGAAATTTTCAAATTTTCAATATTTCTTTTCTTCCCTTTAGGGTGCTGGCCCGCTGGGGCTGCCTGGAACCCTGCCCGGGGTTCATGCCTGGCCGGGCACCCGGGCGTGTATCTGGGCACAAGTTAGGTGCCCAGACTTGAACTTTTTGTTCGTTACCATTTCAACAACAACAATAATAATAATAATAATAATAATAATAATAAATGCCTAGGTACGTTACCATTTCTTGAACTTTGTTCGTTACTGTATTCTCATTTCTTCCGAATTTTCTGATTTTTTTCACCGTTTTTTTTTGCTATTGTAATTATTATTATTATTATTATTATTATTTTACATTATTATTATTATTATTATTATTATTATTATGATGATGATGATGATGATGCGATTAATTAAGTCTATGTTTGTCTTTAGCTTCCACACTGGTGTTTGTGCAAGACGCGTGGTCAGCACAAGTCTGACCATACATGCAAGCACATAACCGCAACGTGCGAACACGTACACTGTGCAAATATGTGTAAAATCTGGAATTAACTCAATTCAAGTCTCAAAGAATTGGAAATGCAGAACACAGAGAATAGCCACAGCTGAGTTATGGCTTCCGACCCCACCCGTGGCACTAAATAGTGGAACTCTCTCTCTCTCTCTCTCTCTCTCTCTCTCTCTCTCTCTCTCTCTCAATGTCTCTCTCAATCTCTCTCAATCTCAATCTTTCTCCTGCCCACCCCGCCGGCGATCTCCTATCTCTTGCTTGGTCTCATGTTGGCTCTGTGATGTGACCTGGTGTGCAATTGATACCCAGGTGGCACTGAAAAAACTTGTGATGGCGCTGGCTGTGTAAGCTTCGGGTGAGTCAGTCCTTCATGTTGCAAAGCTATTGCTGACAGAGCTGTACTGGAGAGCATATGACTCTTGTGGAGGTGTAGAATCCTGCTGCACAGTCTTTTGCCTGCTCTTTTCTCCAGAGCAAAAGAACAGTCCTCTATGTCCCCAAACTCTTTTGGTGCATGGGAAACGCCCAGCAAAGGATCGTGCTAGTACCTCGTTTTTCGTTTGCTGGCAAAGCTGCAACAGGTCATCTAGTCCAGTGGAGATAAAAAGAACAAGTCGTACCTGTGCGCAGTGCTGCGGACAATGACGTGTGATTGGATGGCGGTGGTCTTTGTTCCATGCAGAGGGATCGTACGAAGCTCGTCTAGCTCGTCTCATCATGAGTTATCTCAAGCTATGTGATTTGTGAGGACACTGTCTTTTTGGGGCCATGCACTTTTGGGCCATAATTGCACACAGGACTGAAATTCACTTCAGCCAAGTCAGAGACCAGATTCATGCTGTCTCCGGTTCACCCGCCGTAGTCCGATGCAACCTGACCGGCAGTGCATGATCGGTTTACAACAGAGCTAGTTGTGCGCTCATGGCTTTCACTGAACATGTCAGAAGCCTGCCGGCTCTGCACCTCCAACGGCGTTTCTACCAATAATAAGCCTACTCGGTCTCACAGATTACTAATCGCCAAAACGTCTGTCACACAGCCTACTCTGTCACACAGTTTGCTTCTTCGTAATGTAGTTGGTTTGTCGTAGTGTCATTGAAATATAGAGTCTCTGTAGGAACAGCTTTTGTTGGATCTGTAGTTGAAGTAGAGTTCGTTGTGACCCACCGTTAGTTCAGCAAGGGTGAGAATAGCACACACCCAATCACACAGATCACGTTAGTTCAGCAACGGTGAGAATAGCACACACCCAATCACACAGATCAAGCCCGCAATCGAGTCATAAAGCATGACCACATTCATTTGAGGTAAGTTGATCCAAGAGGTCGAGACAAGCGACTGCTCGAGAATCATCCTTCTCCTCTCCACCCTCCTCCGCTCCTGAACCCATTACATCCCTCTACTCTCCATTTCGGCAGATTCACAGAGCGCCATGCCATCGAAGGAGGTATATTCTTTTATTCCAGTCTTCTTTGCGTCTACTGTAGAAATCGGAGCTCAGAAAAAAAAAAAAAGAAAAAAAAAAAGGGAGCTCATTTTTCCTCTCTGAAAAAAAACAAAATGGTATCCATGTGTTAGATTCTTGGGGGAATCCCTGTTGCTAAATTAATATTGGGCCTCTCTCCACAACTCTCAACATCCCCAAAAACACACACAAACTATGCCAATGTATCTTTCCAGGTTTTATGGGCGGATTCAATCTCATTTTGCTCATTTCCACAGTAGTGGAGCTGGCAGGCCCATTAAACCACCAGTCCATCCACAGCCAGCAGTGTAGATCTTCCTCGTACACGAGTACGGGGCCAAAATCTACAGTGTATACGCAGGCCCAGTAGAGGGCTCGTTGAGAAGGGGCAACTGAGCCGCAACTCTATATTTTTTTCAAAGGCCGGCATTGTGGATTCCGGGCTACCGGTAGGGAAAAACAGTGCAACTTTTTGTTCGTCAATTGAGCTTTCGGATGGACTGGTGGTTTAAAATTGAAAATTTAATTATTTAAAATTTAAAATTTAAAGAGTCGTGTCTTACTCTCTCACCTGGAGCTGCGGTAACTGTGGCTCCTTGTGCTATGTTTTAGCTGTTTTTTTTTTTTTTTTTTAAAACAACACAAGAAACGCTTTGTGGCGTATTTTGTTTCAGCCACTATTCTTCTAATATTGGTCTGGGTACGCTGCCGGATTTCGAGATGTTGTCGTAACTGAGTCGAGTACCGGGCTACCAGAGAACGCGTAACGAGTACGGGGAAAAAAGAAAAAACGTGGAGAAATGTGGCGGAATATCGGCCGGAATAGAGGTAAGTCAGGCCGCAGGCAGGTAGTAACTGGTGGACCGTAAAACAGGGGTAGTAAGGAAGGTTTTCTGCAAGCATGACGCATGTACCCGGACGACGGTCTGGGGTTGGTGCAGTTAGAGGCTGCGATGGCATGAGAGCGGGCACTGTGGCCAAGGAGTTACGCGGAACGACTCAGCGAAGCGATGTTGATTTCCCGTGCATAAGTAGAGATCGCTAGCAGGGTATCATAGCATCTCGTTCCCCCTGATGAAGCCGCCTCTGGCAGCGGCTGAAACTAGTCGGGGATCGCCAGTCGTCGCAGTCCCATGGGTTTCCAATCTTATTCAGTGGTAGGAGGCGGTGACGGTGACGGTGGCGATAGCTCGACTATGGCTTTTCTGTGACTCTGTGCTTCTTGCTTATCCGCAGTGAGTTACTTCGAGATTGCTTTTCACACAGTGTGATTGCCGTGCAGTGCGCGGCTGTGTGCTTTTGAGTTATTGGGTCAGTTTGTCTGTCTCCATCTCTTTCACGTTCACATTCTTCTAATCTTCTTCTAGCTGCAGACACTGTAATAAAAACCAGCTAGAACTGTAGGTGGCAGTGATCGCAAATCACACACACACAAAGGATCTGAAATTTTCTGAATCTCCAACGAACGTACACACAGCTCAATGAGCTTTTTTTCGGAAGGAAGTGTTTCCTCCTTTCTTTGGTTTTTGACACTTTTTAGTCTTTTTTGAAGTTTTCAAGTTTTTTTGTGCTTTTGGAAACATGTTGATAGTATGTATGGAGTTCAAAGTTCAAACCCAGGCTACCAGCCCGGGACGTGTGGGCCCGTCCTGGATGTCTGGGATGTCCGTCCTGATTCTCGACTGAATCTGCCCGTCATTGAGGTCAGATACAGATCCCACAGAACCCTTGTTTGAGTGTGTAGTTGCCCCCCCCCCCCCCCTGGAAGACCGTATGGGAATCGTGTCTGTCCCGATTCTCCAACCGAATCTGCCCGTCATTGAGGTCAGATACAGATCCCACAGAACCCTGTTTGAGTGTGTAGGTTCCTCCCCCCCTGGAAGACCGTATGGGAATCAGCCTCCAATAAATAGTCTCACTTCTTGAAGTACCTTCTTAAAACACCTCCCATATGATGCCCTCTGAATCCAAAAAGTATTTGAAAAATTGAAAATCCCCCAAAAAAAAAAAAAAAGTTGAAAAAAAACGCCCTCTGGGCATGCTTGGCGCCTGCCACCTAGAGATAGCCCGTTGGTCCCCCCAATTGGTATTAAAAAGCAGTCTCTGCTGATGTTCATAGGGGGAGGGGTACTCAGGGAGGCACAGCGACTGGCCACTCAGATGATGCTCGGTCCCTCTGCTACCGGCTGTCCCCTGGCCGKTGCCCCCCAGTGGGGGATCCCTGAAGGCTATCAGGCCACCCTGGGCTGAAAAGGCCACCGTTGTCAGATAGACACAAGATTGAATTTACCTGGGCTGGTTAGTCCGATGATAATACCTCAAGGCCATCGCCCTTTTTAGTTTAAAAAAAAAAAGGAGGAGGAGGAGGAGGAGGAGGAGGAGATGGTGGTGACAGTGCATACATTCCTCTTTCCAGTCTATATCTGTTTCTGTGGGAGAGCTGTTGAAATGGTAGAGAAATACAGACCTCAGTTCCAATCCCAATCGACTCAGATAAGTTGTGTTGTTGATGTACATCCCTCTTCTGTTCTCTCTGTTTCTGTGCCGAGAGCTTTTTTTTTTTGTTTGTTTGTTTGAATGGCGACCGCCTTGAGATGTCACTAGTGGACTGAATGGCCCCAGATAATTCAGAATGATTTTGACATTTTGTTCTGCTCAACTGGTTGCGTCCGGATTCGAACTTGGGTCTGTATTTCAATTTTCAACAGTTCATGCATTGGGTGTACCTACTGGCCTAGGCCCTTTGGTCTCTGTGCCGGGAATTCTGTTGTTGGCTTTTTTGTCTTGTCAATGGGCCTCGCTGCACTACTCTCCAATGTGCAAAATGAGACTGAATCCACTGCTAGAACATGGAAAGATACATTGCCATCGTTTTTGTCTTTTGTGCATGTGGAGAGTAGCGCAGCGAGGCCCAATGTTTTATGCCTCCTCTGTTCCTAACTTCCTATCTGTTGTTTCTGTGGGAGAGGGCTGATGTTGGCTCTAGTGTTTTTTTTGTTTTTTTTTGCCCTCTGACCCTATCCCCAGTGCTTCTTCTTTTTTTTTTTTTTTTTTTTTTTTTTTTTTTTTTTTTTTTTTGCAGTGCTTTTCTGAACGCCTGCACGAACTGACATGAAATCGCAGAAGCTGACAAACAATTGCAGAAACTGGCAAGGAAGTTGTCAGGTGGAGGTCATCACAGTAGCCTGCCTCTTCTTACATCTACAGCTAACATCTTGCCCTGCAAGTAATGCATGACCGTTGCGCCTGTACCTGGACCGAAGTTTCTTCCAAATTCATTCATAATGTTTTTGGTTTTAACCCTGTTTCATCTTCAAGGGGGGACTGCAGGGGCTGCAAACAATCTTCTGCTTTCTGTGGAAAATCATATCTGAGTCTGATCTGACAATATGATGTCAATATCTGCATTTGTCAGTTGGTCAGGCAGATAGGAGGCAGGGAAAAATTAGTCAGTAGGTAAGGCAGATCGGAAGTCAGTGCAAGCGTCATTGTTAGGCGCAAGTGGATTTTGTTCTTTCTCAAGGATTGTTTTCATTTTTTTTTTTAATTTTTTTTTTTTTTCTGTTTTCTTAACTTTTCTAGCTTTTTTCTTTGATGCTCAGTGCTCAATAATTTCTTTGCACATACAGTAGTAGATATGGAGCCTTAGCCAAAAGAGATGGCAGGGAAAAAAAAAAAAAAAAGACGGCAGGTGACAGAAAAAAAAAAGAAAAAGGAAAAAAAAGGAAAAAAAAAAGAAAAAGAGGTGAAAAAAGGAGTTTCAAGCTTTTTGTTTTTTTCTTCCCAGGGTGGAAAATGGAGCTTAGACAAGTTCCCTAAGAGAACGCTTCTTGTCCCGGGCCTGGAGGCACTGTACTGCTGCACACCGAGCTTTTCCGAGTCGCCAGCGGCGCACTTTTTTTTCCCTTTTATGGGTGGTGCTGCCAGCCATTGTGGTCAGGTAGGTAGGCCCCCGAGGCCCAGAAATTTGTGGAGTAGGCGACGGAACATTTTCAGGCAAGGCTGGGGCCATGTCCTGGCACAGTTTACACCACCAGTTCCAGGCGCTGCAATGCGGGGCCAAGCTTTTCCAATCCGCCAGCGGTGCACTTTTTTTTTTTGTAGCAGGGACTGCCAGCCATTGTGGCCCCGTAGCCCCGAGGCCCACAAGGTTTGCAGGAGGCAACCTGCGTTTTTCTGCAAGTCTGGAGCCGTGTACTAACTGTTTTTTTTTTTTTACTGGTGGTTTAAACCACCAGTTAGTTAAAAAAAAAAAACAAAAAAAAAACAGTTAGTTCAGAGTCTTCAGACAAGCCGAAGTGGACAAAGCTACCTTCCAAGGTTAACAGAGACCCCGACGTTTCAGCCCCAGGTTAACCAACCTCCCTCGAGCAGTGAAAAGTGCATTTGGGGGTAAGAATTTTCAGGGTTTTTTTTTTTTTTTTTGCCCTGTTTTWTTTTTGGTCAAGGTCTGCCTGTGCCAAGTTTGGTGTTTGTTGGGGACCTTGGGGTCTTGGAGATGACTGTTTTGGTTGGCCAGCCCTGAAAATCCTGAAAAATCGTGGCATGAAAACACACTTTTGCCTTGGGGTTTAAGGCCCTTTTGATCCATTTTTTCACTCTTCTTTTTTTTTTTTTTTTTTTTTTTTGCTGTTGGTTTATTTGGTGTCCGCTCTATGGACTGGTGAGAAGTCTGGCTTAAAAGGTCCGGGACGTTTGTTATAATGACCTGTCTGAAAATTTAGGGGCCTGTTAACCACTTCTCGAGCCTGCAACTGTGCGTTTTCAAAAGTGGCCTGCCGCTTTCACTACCAGCCCAGGCCTGACTCGAAATGCTTTTATTAGTTATTGCTGGGTTTACCGCCGCTGAGAGCAGTACTCTTGCTTTGGGTGAACTGACAGTTTAAACCCGCAGTACTTGGCCCAGCTATTGGCCGTGGAAAAAAAAAAAATAGAGTAGACGCGTTTCTAGTTGGATGAATTTGGGCGCTCCTGTAGTGGCCCGTACGTTTCCTAAAATCGTGGCTTGTTAACGGGCAGGACTTCGGGAAATAATTTTGGTGGTTTCACTTCCCGTTCTCTTTTTTGCTTGTGTTGTCTCATCGTACTTTACCGAGTTCCAATTCAGAGGCAGCCAGAAGAAGACGAACATGATAAAATAATTTTGAAAATTGAAAATTATCACCTGAAATCACCTAAAAGCTGTCCTTCAGGACATCCGGGAAACTCAAAACGATACGGATTCTGAAGATTAGCGCGGCCCCTCCACAAGGATGACACGCATGAATTGCGTAGTTGTATAAAAAGAAAGACAAGTGCAAGGAAAATGAGAGAGAGCGAAATGACAGAAATGCAGAGTGCAAAATTACATTGAGATTTGAAAGCTAGCAAGTCCAACGCTGTCCAGAAAGCAGAAATGCACTGATGTTCCACCAATGGAGAACCAAAACACTGAAGTCGAATGTCAATGAGAGCATCCTCTCGCCACTGCCAACCAACATATTATGTATCCAGAGTCCTTCCTCCTACTTGGGGCGCGCAGCGCCCAGACTACGATCACACAGCTACTAGCAGCCTACGAATTGACAGTGCATCCTGTTGACGTCAGCCGCAACAACCCTAGTACATGAAGATGTCGACCTTGTAGACTGCATCACCATGACCAGGTACGTGCCCTCACATCATCAACCTCATCTCTCTCTCTCTCTCTCTCTCTCTCTCTCTCTCTCTCTCTCTCTCACACACACACACACACACACACACACACACACACACACACACACACACACCCCTCTCTCTTATACACATCTAGATGTGTATAAGAGACAGCCCCATGTGTGCGTGTGCGTGTGCGTATGTGTGTGTATGTGTGCATGTGTGCATGTGGCCATGATGTTGTATGTGTGCATGTGTGCATGTGGCCATGATGTTGTACATGTGCAGCAAGAATGAAGTTCTCAACGGAATACGATAGTGAGATGAATGTCTTCACGAACAAGTTGTCGGGCTGGTTAGCCAAAGGATTGGGGAAGCTGAAGGCCTCGTTCCAGGCAACCCCTGATGGCAGAATTATTGCACCCATTTTGGGTATTTCTAGAAAAGACTTCACTGCAGACTACAGTCTTGTTGACAAAGCCGCCTTCCTCACCGCCTCTACAAATATCGGGAAACAGTTGCGGGTAACTTACGAGCACGATGTAAAGGTAAATATTAAATAACACTCGCCCGGTGAAACATTCAAAATTCAAATTCACTGCCTCCTTGCCAACTGGTCAGGGTGTTGTTTTTTTTTTTGGTTCTCCCTCCGACCATCCTGATGTACATCGAATATTAACAGATTATATGTTTTTTTTAGGGTCATCTGTTAACGAAAGACTTTCCCTTTATTTTTTGATAAATTACTAGGCTACCAGAGTGGGCCGGGATGACTTGCCTGGCCGGGCCAAAAAGAAAGAAAATTTATCTTTTGATTTTTTTTTTTAATTTTAAATTTGGTAAAGAATCTCGTGTGACCCTGAGGCAAAAGTTGTTCAGTTTATTTGTCTGCATAGCATAGTTTTTTTTTTTTTGCTGGGACCTTTCGCGGTCCTTGCACGGCCGGGCCGCCCGGGAAAATAGGGTGACCCGGGCGGCCTGCTGGTAGCCTAGCTAAATTATTAATTAAAAAAAAAAAGGCGTTCCCATAAGTGGATATCTGAATTACTTTTCCAAGGATTCATAGCATCCGGACATCTCTTGATATCTCGTTTAAATGTTTTCTGATTTTTTTCGTTTTCTTCTTTTCTTTCTGAGCCTATTGAAATGAGTCAAGATTTTTTTGTTATTTCGACTGTTGAGTCTCTGGGTCTTCTAGAGATGGATAGAAGATCATAGAACTAACAAAAAAACAGTAATAAAACTTAAGAAAACTTAAGAAAACTTAAGAAAACTCAATAAAAAGAAATTATACACTATGTTTCTGCAAGTTCTTTCTGTCAGCAGCATGCTCGTCGGAAGAAAACATTCAATTCAAATTATTCAACGCCTTTTTTCGCCATTCACTGGCATTCAGTCCGTTTACGTGATTAAGTTTTTTTTCCCGCCTCTTGCATGCGTAAAACCGAAATGTACTAAAAGGTGATGAGGAGGTGTGAAGCTCAATCTTTCCATCATCAGTTGTCTTTTGCTTTCCTTTGTACTTCTTCTTCTTTTTTTTTTTTTCACTTTTTTTTTTCAATGCAAGGAGTAGCCTCTAGCATGATTATAATTTATAAATTTGTAATATTATATATAGGTTAAGCATTTTTATTTTGAATTTTGAATTCATTAATCTGTTGATGAACACTTAGATTTGTGTACCTTTCAGCGGCTTCAGCGCCATGGGAGGAGATGTAGATGTACATGTCGATGTAGATGTAGAATCACACAGTTGTCTTAAAGCAAAGTCCAACAATTAGAGCCAAACCAAAGTTTAATAAGTGCAATTGATTACAAGCTCACAGGTACACCAATTAGAGACAAAGCAAAGTCCAACAATTACAGTCAAAGCAAAATCCACCAATTAGAGTCAAAGCGAAGTCCAACAATTAGAGTCAAATCAAAGTTTAATGAGTACAATTGATTACATCTACATGAGGCACATAAGGAGGAAAGGAGAGTCACATGACTGAAGTTTTGTTTTTGTTTTTTTTTTTTTTTTTTTTTTTTTTTTTTTTTTTTTTGGGGACTGCAATGTGCTTCATTATTGCTCTCATGTTTCTCGTATATTGAGCAGAATCACAAAATACTACAGACCCGCTGGAGCCCTACTTTCTTCACCCGAACACAATGTACGGTCATCATGGCGTGTGTATGTATTTGAGGTATCTTTCAGTCTAAATACAGCAATAATGACCGTATGTTGTATTCGGGTGAAGAAGGTAGGATTAGGAACCTTACAGCTTCCCCCTCCCTAACACATCCCTCCCTCGCTTGCAGCTCTGTGTTGTTTCAAAGCATCTTCAAAGAATGGTTGTGTTCATCTTCACCCCCCACACCGCTCTCCCCCCATTCTTGTCACATGCTCGAACGGTATTTTGACCCCTCGCCTTTTTCTTTTCCTGTTTTTTTTTTTTTTTTTTTTTTTTTTTCTGGTGTGATTTATGCAGAGCAAGGAAGGATCAATTGTAGCGCGAGCTGTGAGCAAGGATGATAAGTTCAAAGCACATGCAGTATTCTCAGTCAACCACAATGTGATGGTGAGGTACCTGTCTAGTCCATTGCCATCTCCGCCTTCTAAGGCTCATTTGCCCCGACCTTTTCTTTTTTTTTTTTTTGRGGGGGGGGGGGGGGGCGCCCGGGGGTAAGAGGGGGCAGCATTTCTCGATTTATGTGGGTGTCATCCTTGTGCAGGGGCCAGGCTGGCTGATCTTCTTTCTCTGTATCGTTCAAGTTTTAACTTTTAACGGACTCTGCCCCGACGTTTTGTCGTCCAACTTGATGTCCTTTTTTTTTTTTTGAGGTCAAGTACGTTCATGCCACCTTTGAGTATTGAATGGGAAAAAAAACACGCTTCGGCGAAGAAAACCGCACCGAGTTCCAAAAGGAGACGGAAGTACCGATGGCTGTGGTGTCAGACTGGGTGTCATATTTACAGGGGTCGGCCGTGGGGTGTCAGAGGGGAAAACAACGACAACAACAACAACAAAAATAAATGCCCAGCGGATACTTTTGGACCAAAATCGCTCATTTCGAGTCGGCGCGTGGTTTCTTTACTGGCGCGCGTTTTTTTTTTACTTTAGGGTTTCAAAACATGCCGCGTCTACCCTTTTTTTTTTTGGGGGGGGGGGGCTGGGGGGGGTCGGCAGGGGATAAAGAAAACAGGGCCTTATTATCCTGGCTCCGTTCTATTCTGAGCAGCAGCAGTCGGGCTCCTTTTCCACTGGCAGCCATCGTAACTTAACTTGAATGTCGAACTCAAGAACGTTCCAGATGGAAAGACTCTAGAGTCTAGAGTCTAAACATCTTATTAAAGCACCGGTACTTGGAAGCCTCGGTGATGCGCCGGCGATTTCCGCCGGGCACCGATTCTTTTCGGACCCGACCCCAAAGGCACAGGCTCGAATTAGTTTGGTTTTGGGCTTGCTGCGAGGGCAGCCTTTGGGGTTTAGGGTAGGCCGATCTTCAAAAGACGCAGAGCGTCAAACGACCAGTCCACCGGGGCGGAGAGGAGAGACGGTTAACGGAGGCCTCAATTTTCAGCCACTTCAGGTCATTTATAACAAAACCCAAGGGTCATTTTAACCAAACTTGCCACCAATTCATAGAGTGGAGATCATACTAACTACTTACAAAAATAAAATTGAAAAAAGAACTTTAAAAAGCTATAAAACAGCAAGGCAAAAGTGTGTTTTCATGGAAAATTCACTCATTTCAGTTTTCAGCTGAGTGGGGATCCGGGCCGCCCGGGTGACCGGCAGGGGCCCGGGGGAGGTCCCGGGCGGCCTGGCCGGGCAGGGCACCCAGTTGGGGGCCGGGGCCCCCCAGCGCAGTCACCTGTCGGGGGATTTCGGACCCCCTTTGTGTGTGTGTGTGTGTGTGTGTGAGAGAGAGAGAGAGAGAGAGAGAGAGAGAGAGAGAGAGAGAGAGATGCGCATCTCATGCGCGGGGTGCCGCACGCACATGCACGCACGAACAAGTGATGCGGCGCATTAAAAAAACAGAAAAACAAAATTGTCCTCGTTGTGTCCAGCCTCTTTTCGGAAGGATCCCTACAGCATATTAGCCAGGACCCGACGTCAAGCAGAGATACACTTCTAACTTGTACTCCCTGAGGGTGCGACGAATACGACGAATACGAGACTCGAACACACGGCCATCGGCTCAACAGGCAAACACCTAACCATAAGGCTAAGTGGGCTGGGGTGAAAGTGAAGCCCCAGGACTCAAACCTAAGCACTTCACCCCACCCCAG
>BFEA01000028.1:1761549-1772340 GCA_003427395.1 Chara braunii
TTTTTTTTTTTTTGACGCGCAGAACGTTTCCAGGCTCGGCAAGAGAAGCGCCAAAGGTGCCTGTGGTTTAATGGCCGTGTTCTCGCAGATAGCTGGGAAAAGTACAGGTTATGTGGCACAGCCAGGCCTGGCATAAGCATTGTTGTCTTAGCGCCATTGAATGTCACATTCAGTACACCGGCTACTTCTGCGGAGTTAGTGTTTTAGTGTTTTTTTAACTTTTTTTATGGGGCTGTTGGAAGGGAGGGTATGGCTGTTGTTGAGAGGGAGAGTTTTTTTTGGGGGGGGACCTGTTGAGAGGGAGGGTATGGCTGTTGGGAGGGAGAGGTTTTTTGTTTATGGGGCTGTTGGGAGGGAGGGCATGACAACTGTTGGGAGGGAAGGGAGGTTATGTGAGGATGGGATGAGGCAAGGGGAGGGCCCATGACCCTCATATCCAATTGCTTGCCTCAGTGGTCGCTCTGGCTGGGGGAGCATCAAGTGTCAGTATGTACACTGACTGATGAGACAGTGAGAATGGGATGAAACAGTCTGTCGTAGTCCCCCATGTCGTTGTCCTTTTTTCTCCGTCTCTGACTCCGATTCACCGGCAGTTCTTTTTTACTCTCTGTATGGCTGAAGAAGAAATAATCAAAGAGGCAATAGGAAGGAAAGAAAAGGAAGAGCTGTGCGTACGAAGAGGCAAAAGGATGGTTTCGGTATGCTTTTCATGTTTGTCGTGTGAATTTTTTTATCGTCTGTTTGTTTTGCAAAGCTTGGCACCCTCCGCATCCAGACACTGTAAGTCCGTTTTGCGGCCGTGGGCGTTATACTGAATGCATAGTCGCTTGTGGTGCGCTTGTTCTTCCTTCATGTTGGCCTGCAATCGACATGCCGTTTGTACGGAGTGTATGGTGGGCACGCTCAATGCCAGCCGTCGCGGCAATTGTGGTACTGAGAATGCTCAGCCGTGCTGGTCTTCTTCCATGTGTTCATCCACCTCATCCTTACAATGTATGTCCTCTCTGTCGTCAAGGACAGACTGATTCTTGACCCTTTTTTTATCCTTTCCTTTGCTTTCGTTCTTCATCCCGCACTCCTTACTTTCCCGTACTTTGCCTCTGTTGTCTTCCTTCTGCTTTGTCTTCTCTCCACCTCTCTCTTCCCCCATGTTTATCCCCTCCCCTTTTACTCTGCCTCTTTCTCACAGCATATAAGTGGGCGGGTATGGCACACAGGGACACGGGGATGTGTGCCCCTCGTGCTCAATGCCGTCTACGTGGCAAAAGCTTTGTATGTCAGAGGTACAGCTGAGGCGGAGTTCAAACGTACAAGAAGAATTGTTTCGATGTGCTCTTCATGTTTTTGTCTTCTGTTTTTCTGTCGTTTCTTTCGCAAACTGTGTTCTTTTAGTTCATAGATATGTGATACTATAAAAGGACGGTTTCGGTGTGCTTTTCATGTTTTTCGTGTGACTTCTTTTATCCTCTGTTTGTTTCGCAAAGCTGGGCACCCTCCGCATCCAGACACTGAAAGTCCGTTTATATATATACAGTTTGTCACAGCCCCTCGTTTGTTGTCCTCTTCTCCCTCTCTGCCTACCGTTTACCAGGCAGCTCTGTTTGACTAGCACCCTGCTACGGTTTTCTCCGGTCAGGTTGAGCGGCAGTGGTCAGGGCCGTCACTACGCTGCCATGCTATGCCTCTAGTGCCAGCGGGTGATGATGATGATGATGATGTTTTAGCCGCGCATGTGGGAGGTGGTGTTGTCAAAGTTTTACCCACCCATGAGGACACTGATCGCCCCCCTTCCCTCCTTAAAGGTCTGTAGAACCCCTGTGATCATCGGCGTGATCATGGTGGCGGTGTCCATTGCTCTTCGCTTTGTGTTTGTTTGTTTTCAAAATGGAAAAAAAAAAAAAATCATGCATTGATTGAATTTGATTCATTGAATGAATTTGAATCAGTGTACCTTTTTGAGTCTTTACCCAATTGCTGTCTCCGCTAAGAATGGTGCAGCATTATTTACTCTGCATGGTACTTTGTTGGGCTGCTGACACTTCCTCGAGTTCCCTTCCGCTGCTGTCCGTAAGCCCTTTTTTTTCTTTTTTTTTCACCCCCGGACTCTCGACTTCTATTGTTATTGTCTTTTCTCACAGGTTTGCCATGTCTCCCTGTTTATCGTTTTCTTACCTCCTCCTCCTCCTCCTCCTCCTCCACCACCACCACCTCCTACTCATTTGGAACTGGGATGCCTAAGAAATTAGGCCAAAAAACAAAGGAGTGAAGCAAAGCAATCAGTATGAGTTCTCAAGAAGCATCCTTAATATTCCTTATCGTTTAGTTTATCGGACTCGGTCCACAAGAAAAGGAAAAAAAGAAATATCCAAGTCCATGGCCTATTTTTGGTTCACTGGGAGCGTTGGCAAGTACTATTATTATTGGTTTAGGCCCTTTAGGGTTCTGACGATGAGGCACCCCTCTGTTCGTGATCACCACTTATTCTCTTCATCATCCTCCTTGTCCTCTCCCCTCCCCCCCCCCAACACATGCTGCTGCTGTTGCTGCAACCACAGACCGCCTTTTCACTTCTTCGTCCACTTTTATGTTCATCACTTGGCTACTTACTGTGCCTTCACGATGAGGCAGCCGGCTTTTTTTTTTTTTTATCCCCACTTATTCTCCTCCTCCTTCCTACTCCTCTTCCCTCCCCCTGTCTCTTATACACATCTAGATGTGTATAAGAGACAGCTCTCTCTCTCTCTCCCCCCCCCTTGTATGCACACACACCCCTTACCAAAAAAAAAAGAAGAAAAAAACGAATCTGCGCCCTATCACAGGCACCCCCCCAACCCCAGCATCCCCCCCACCCAGACCAACCCCCCCATCCCCCCACCAAAACCAAAATTTTATTGCAGATTTGGGGTCCTCTCGCTGATCGCAGAATGACCTCGGTTTCAAAAAAAAAATAAAAAAATTCTCAGCGGTTTTTTGTCCTGCCCGGTTTACCTGGGCAGCCCCCCCCGGGCCCAACCGGCTGGGCCCAGCCCGGCAGGGCAGGCCTGACCGAGCGGCGTCCTCACTCAGGTTTTCAGGATTTTCATGATTTTTCAGGGCTATGCGAGGCCACAGCCTCTCTGAGCCCCTTTCAGGCCCTTTTCAGCAGCATGTCGGCCGCCCTAGGAGAAGGCAGGCTCGACGAGTACCTCAGGGCCTCTATTTCGGCCACCGCGCAACTAAGCAAATTCAGGAAGTTGCGCAGCGCCAGTTGGTTGCAAGAACCCAGGCCCTGGGCCGCCTATTTGCATGTATCAAAAGCAGGCCCTGGGCTGGATACGGGGTATGGGCCAAACACAGGACGAAGGCAGTTGGGCACAAGCAACCACCTCAGGCCCTAGGCCTGATCTGTTTCGGGCTGGGCCTCAGCCTACCGGGGCCTACCGGAATCTTCTTGGGAAAGGCCCAGCGCAGCCTGGGACAGAACACAGGCAGGCCACTTCCATATAGCAAAGGGCCTGTCTCCACATTTGTCATTCGGGTGCTGGCTGCATGCTGCGCAAGCGCTGCTGCCCTGAAGCTGTCTGGCACTCACTCGCTCACGAGCGAGCAGGAAGGAGCAGGCAGCCATAGCCGAGCTGCGCTGCTGTGAGCTGGGTGAGGCGCAGGGTGGTCCTTGGGTGCAAGTGGCNCCCCCCCCCCCCCCTCTTCTTCTCCTCCTCCCGCTCTCCAACAGATGCTGCTACCAACAGAGCAGCTCCTTCCCTTGTCACTTCTTCGCCCGCTTCTATGTTCGCTACTTAGCAGCTACTTGGTACTTTTAGGTTACATTCACTGTGTTTGATGATTGCTTTTTTTTTTCGAAAAAACGGTCCAGCTGTTTGGGGGGGTGATATGAGCAGCCCCACCTAACAGCCTTTGTGTTTGGTGGTTGCTTTTAGTTAGCTACTTAGCAGTTAGGCTTATTTAGCTTGCATTCTATGGGCCTCGCTCCACTACGCACCGCATGTGCAAAATGAGAATGCATCTTCCGCCAGAACATGGAAAGATACACCACCATATTTTTTGGGCCTCGCTCCTCTACTCACCGCATGTGCAAAATGAACCATGAATCTTCCGTTAGAACGTGGAAAGATACACGGCCATATTTTTTGGGCCTCGCTCCACTACTCACCACGTGTGCAAAATGAGCATGAATCTTCCGCTAGAACATGGAAAAAGATACACGGTAACACGGCCATATTTTTTGTCTTTTGCGCATGTAGTGAGTGAGTATTGGAGTGAGGCCCTATGTGTTTGATGCTTGATTTTTTTATTTTTTACTTCGCTACTTAGTACTTAGCTTTTACGTCCTCTGTGATTTTATTTTTTTTATTATTATTTTTTTTTTTTGTCTCTGTGATTTTTGACTACGTGGCTACTTAGTACTTAGCTTTTACGTCCTCTGTGATTGATGGTTGACTGATTCTCAAGAGTCTGCATACCATGTGATGTGGCGCAGAAGAGAGGATCGCTCAGATTCCCGAACGGAGAAGTGGAATATCTGCATGACTCGGAAGACCCAGACGATGTCCCCGGTGTTAGGGGCTTCATCGGATTCCCAGCGCTCAACGGACTCTTTCTGGCTGAAGGTCATAATACAACGAAGACGGCAAAGCTGAAGTACACATATAAGGTTAGGAGGAAGTTCCCGTGAAACCGTAAGAAAGACCTTTTTTTTTTTCTTTTTTTTTGCTTTTATTTAAATATTTGTAAGTTTTTTGGTCAAATAACTAGGCTGTTTGTCCGCTCAACCGGGCCCGGACACACGACTGTCTGCACGGGTGCGCAGGACCCTTGGGCACGGTCCTGGGAGGCCGCAGCACCAAAAAAAAAACAAAAAAAAAAAAACAAAAAAAAAAACTGGAAAAGAGCTTTCTGTAGAATTGCAATGCAAACAACTTCTGGCTGAGGGTCATCTCAGAATTGCTTAGAGAATCGAAGATAAAATGGAAAAGAAAGGGGGAAAAAAAAGAAGCAAACTGAGTTACGGAGGTACCCTCTTTTAAACCCCTTTAAGCCCATTTGACCCCCCTTCCATGACCTTTGCCTGCACGAGGTAGCCCTGCAGGTCGGGCTCCCCTGGTAGCCTAGTTATATAATATTTAATAATAATTTAATTATTTTAATAAGTATCATTTTGCATCCAATGGACCATGGATCTGTCCCAGGAGGAGATCGAATCTCTCTCTTAGGGGACGCTCACGCTTATCTTCGGCCAATGGGCTTTTTCACTCTGAATCTGACCCCATTTCCTCCTGTCAATCTGAATCTGACCCCATTTCCTCCTGTCATTCTGAATCTGACCCCTTTTCCTCCTGTCAATCTGAATCTGACCCCATTTCCTCCCGTCATTCTGAATCTGACCCCTTTTCCTCCTGTCAATCTGAATCTGACCCCTTTTCCAGGAAAGTGCCCGTGTGTGATTCTTCCCTTGCCCTTTGCTTGCTGCCACTCCCTGCCAGCTTCAGACTACACCTTTTTTTTCCCTTTACTTTTTATTTCTTTTTAAGTTTTTAGTATTTTTTACATCATTTTTGTTTTATGGTCCATGTGGCTGAATGATTGACATCCATAACTGTTCCAAACAGGTCATGAGTTCAGGGGCCTCCTCCATCTGGTTAACAACAGGTCATGAGTTCGAATCCTGATTAAATCAGATGGCTACACACTGATACACAGTCATGAGTTCAGGAGCCTCCTCCAGCTGGTTAACAACGGGTCATATGAGTTCGAATCCTGATTGAGTCAGATGGATGCCTTTTTTTTTTTTTTTTTTTTTCAGGGGCTACGTCCGACTGGGTAGAGATCCAGCTTCGCACTACATTGCAATGATTGTACCCAGGCAGGTCGATATAATAATGTCAGGGGCTATGTCTGAGTACCGGCAGGTACGTCGCACACAGTCAGATGAAATCAGATGGTGGGTGCAATCATGCGGGGTTGGTGAATTTTGTGTGGAATCTGTGGATACCATTTCTGTCTTTTGTGAAAGGGATTACATTTCATATATCTAGTTCCGTCTGGATCTGAACTCAGAAGGTCTGTATTTCAAAGTTTTCAACAGGTCATGGGTGTACCAACTGAGCAGCTGGGCCCATTGGTATGGGACCTAGGGGTGCCATTTCCACGGGGAGTATGGAGAACACACCGTGCGTTGTATCCAGTCCATAGAGCTGAATGGTACACAAAACAGTTGTTAACAAACAGATCATGAGTTTGAATCCCTATGCTATCAGATTGAGAAAACAATGGCAAGGGCTACCCCCTCAAAACACGGAAAAAGAAAAAGAAAGAAGAAAAACACCGTGTGTTTGTTTCCTGCTCTGTTGCTCATGTTAATCATGTCTGTGCGTGTGTGTGTGTGTGTGTGTGTGTGTGTGTGTGTGTGTGTGTGCTTTGGAATTGCGACAACCGTTGATGCAGGATGAAAATCTTACGATCTCGCCCGCTATTGAGCTTCCGTCGCAGGCCCTCTCTCTCCGATTCAAACGCCAGTTCAACCCCTATCATAAGCTAAGGTAAGTGTTATAATCTCGATCCGCTAATTATGTATGTGGTCTTATATGGGCCTCACTGCGCCGCTTGACAGGTGTGAAAAATTGCAAGCTTACTAGTCCTCCTCTTTTTCTTTTTTCTTTTTTGATGGATTGAATCGGATTCAGATTTGGTTGAGTGGCGCGGTGAGGCTCTCTTTGTGTCCTAGAGGAGAACTGCTACCGTCTTCACCCGAATAGTACACCCGCCGCCTGGTCATTATCGCTGTTTCTGGACTGAAAGTTGCCCCATATACAGTTATAATGACCGCGCGTTCTATTCGGGTGAAGACGGTGGTGCTGCCAGGCATCATGGTGCCCTGGATAGTTGCTGAACATGTGACGGAACTTACGAAAGTAGCGCCCGAGGGCTGGTTCGAAATTCGTGCACGGAGGAGGGCCGGTTCGAAATTCGTGCACGGAGGAGGGCTTAGGCCCAGAGATACGGATCCATACAACCAACCGTGGAATGCTCCCGTGAACTGCGAGGTAGCTCAAAGAGCCTGGAGTAGTCAGCAGGTTAAGTACCGGTGAAGGGTGTGTAATATTGATTGGAGCAAGGGATAAGTGTGCTCACTCAGTTGGAGACGAATGTGCGAGAACTGCCGACGCGTCCGTGTTTTGTCCGTGTGGAGCCGAGCGAGGTGTGTTGTGTTGAGTTTGGCGGCTTTGGCCTCTACAGGCTTGCAGGGGTGGGTTGGATATCAGAGCCCGTATGGTTTCACTTTTGAACACCGTGTCCTGGCTGTAGTGGTTACGATACTTGGCTCTTCTTGAGGCCGAGGTCGCCGGTTCGAATCCGTACATGCACGGAGGAGGGCTTACGCCCAGAGGTACGGATCCATACAACCAATCAACCAACCAGAATCTGTTGATTAATGCTCAGTTACCTACCATGAAACTGGTGAGTTTTGCGCGTACATTTTTTTTCCCTCTCTTCCCCAGGTAGTGATGTTTTTTTTTTAATTTTCTTTTCTCTTTTTTTTTTTCTTTTCTTTTCTTTTTTCTTTTCGTTTTTTTTTCTTTTCTTTTTTACTTTCTCTTCTCTTTTTTTTTCCTGCATAAAAAGGTCCTTTGGGCCCTGGCTCCTTATCCATTCTGGGGAGCGTCAGATGATGTAAAAATTAGTAAAATTGTAAATCCAACAATGTCGAAAAGTCCCGCCGCCCCAACGATCCAACAATCTCGGCTATGAGCGATGGTGTGTTCGTTTTGAGTCGAATCCTTTCCACCTCAAAAAATTGCTGTCTACTTTGCGTTTGTTCGTACGTAAGCGTGCTTTTTTTTTTTTTTTTTTTTTTTGGCCTCATTGCTCAACCCCAAACGCAGCAAGCTGTGTATTTTCCGTTCCCTTTTGCTTCGTCGCTTTGTGTGTCAACAATCTACGCGCATCGTTTTCGGTTTTCAGTTTCAATTTTGAGCCGATGCAATCCTCTTTGTGTTTGTGTTTGTGTTTGTGTTTGTGTTTGCGTGTGCGTGTGCTGCGAAGCTTCTTCTACGATCTTCACAACGTATACTGGCAAGCTGTGTACAAGCACAAACCGCAGACGCAGAACAATTTTGTATACAAGGCCGGCTACGATTCTGAAAGCAAGATTGCTTGGGCAGCAGTATGGGTAGGTGTCATGACACTGAACACTCTTGATCTTTTCTTCTGCTTACTAAGGTTAAAATTTTAAATATTGCCTGTGAAATGAAATCAAAAGTAAAAAAAAAATAAAAAATTAAGTGTTTAAAAATCGAGACACTGTAAATAAACACAACGGACCCACATGTGCATATTCCCCACTGGGATGGGACACCCACACAGCCACAAGGGAACAAAGACAGACCTATTATGGGCACACTCGATGTGGGTCTCTCTCTCTCTCTCTCTCTCTCTCTCTCTCTCTCTCTCTCCCTCTCTCTCTCTCTCTCTCTCTCTCTCTCTCCCCCACACACACAAAAAAAAAAAAAAAAAAAAAAAAAGTGTCAAAAAATAACAATTTCTTTTAGCCCCCGCAATAAAGTGAAAACAAAAAGTAAAAAGTTTTAAAAAAAGTTAAAAAAAAACAAAATAGTGAGTGGGCGAGCACGTTTTGACACCGCCATCTTTGGCGATTTTTTATTTTTGTTTGGCTTAGCAAAATGACTTCAAAATTTATAGGTGTGTACCTCACATCATAGAGAACTCACAAAAAAAAAAATCAGAAAGAAAAAATTATTTTTAGGCTCCGAAATAATTTTTGGCGGGAGCCGAACGCCGTCAGGTTCAGACGCTGAACGGGACCCCGAACGCCCGTACGTACGTCAGCAGAGAGAGAGAAGAGGACAACAAACGAGGGGCTGTGACAAACTGTTTCGTCGGAGTTTCACCGACTCATCAGGAGGTTGAACCCTCAACAGTCTGCAGAATCCCCTCGTTTGTTGTCCTCTTCTCTCTTCTCCCTCTCTGTCACATAGAACTGGCCGGTAAACCGTAGGCAGAGAGGGAGAAGGAGAAGAGGACAACAAACGAGGGGCTGCGACAAACTGTTTCGTCGGAGTTTCACCGACTCATGGCCCGCCCGGGCAAGTGTGTTCCCAAGCCACTCTAGTAGCCTAGCTGACGTATCATTTTACTTTTCACACTTTGAGAAACGACTCGTTGTGTCTCATGTTCAATGCGTTGGTGACGTGTCAGTAATGCTGTTGACGATCTGTTGGGTTTTAAGTTTTGACTGGATGACATCATGGCAATGGCCAGGTCAGAGCGCTGACAGACGATCTGTGGGGCTTCCATGCTTGCAGGCTGGGAAACCCGCTGATGGAGCTAGGCATGCGGGACCATTAGGGAAGTGGCAGCTGATGATACAGGTCCCGCGGGAAGATGTCAGTAAGGCTGTGTTGCTTGTGAAAGTCAAGAAGAGGTGGGACTTCGAACTTCCGTCAGCATCGGCGAAATCATAAAGGAGTGAGTCAAAAGACTGGAAACTCAAAAGGATGAAAAAACGTTCATAGAAGTGCCCCGAACAACACAAGATTGATGATTCCGCCATCAATACCGTGAAAAATGACCTTGGTCCTGTTCCATATTAAAAAGTCTCATTTAAATTTTAAGATTTGTTTATTGTCATCTTGTTGTTCAATCAACGCCTGGGGCCGGTTTGCTCACAAGAGAACAGAACAGCTGTTGGTAGGGCATACTCACGCGACGACTTTTTTTGAATCACCTCTGGACATGATTGCAGTCAGATGCAGTCTGGTTTTGGCTGTAATTGCAGTCAGATTCGTTGACGCAAGTGCGAGTGCAAGTGCGAGTATGCCCTGCTGACCCTTTCAAGACCGATAGGTCCATAGAGTGTCTCTCTCTCTCGAAGAAGGCCTATTTTAGACTCCGTTGAGGGTCGGAAAGCCGTATCCTTCGATAGTTGAAGAAGCCCCCACGAGATCGCTGTAGCTTCAGAGTTTTTAGACAGTAGTTGTTGGTAAATAAACTGTGGGGGTAGGAGGGAGGACAACGGTGAGGAGCAGGAGGAGGAGGAGGAGGAGGAGGAGGAGAAGGGGGAGGGAGATGAAGAACACGGCGACGAGGAAGACAAAGAAGAAGAAGAAAGTCGAAGCGCTTTGTAAGTGGGAAATGGGTTGTTTGGAGGAAGGGCAACGACGAGGAGCAGGAGGAGGAGGATAAGGGGGAGGAAGACGAAGAACATGGAGACAAGGAAGAAGAAGAGGAAGAAGAAGAAAGTCGAAGCGATTTGTAAGAGTGGGAAATGGGTTTTTTTAACGCGTTTCAGTGCAGCAGATTCCTTGACTCTTTCTTAATTGAACATTTGATCGGCGTCCATCGACGGCAAGTTCTGTTCGTTCGCCTTTTTATTTAAACATCATATGTTATTGCCGGAGGGAGATATGGCCATCCAATCAGCGGAGAGAAAGGTTGGTCACACTACTCCAGAGGTGGAGGAGGAGGAGGAGGAGATGAAGGCAAGGTGTGCTCGAATTCGGAGCACGTTGTTGCCAGTGCCTGGCAGAAATCATCTGGGTTTGTTTTTTTTTGGTTACTGCCATCTGTGGTAGAACTTAGAACCTGTGTGAACTGAGTGCCCTTGGAAAGCGAGGGAAGAGGAGAATGTACACCCAGCAAGACTTGGAGAAGCAGCGGGAGAGACTTGACGTTCACGGAAGTTAGAAAATGATTTCAGAGCTGTACAAGTATTCGAGAATCGTCTTAAAGAGCCTACATTTCACAAGCCAAGCAAGAAAAGGACCGCTCTGTGTG
>BFEA01000028.1:1784849-1807329 GCA_003427395.1 Chara braunii
GGGGGGGGGGGGGGGGGGGGGGGGGGGGTTGATAATTGTTCATCAGCAGGCCTCATGTGCCCAGCAACACCCTACCCCTCTCCCTGATGTTCCACAGTAATCCAATTATTCTCACAAAAAACCCGACGGCCCCCATTCAAGAGTCCCACACTTACACTCAGAAACACGTTTCACGCTGTCCTCCCCCGTAGTACCATATGTGGCCCCCTACCCAAGTCAAGCTCCCGAAATTCCGTCCGGCCTCTGCACAGACACACAAGTATGACCAGCGTCTGACACTCCTGCATGCATCAAGACCGGATCGCAGTTGTTATACATTCTGTCATTCTAACGGCCAAACGAAATGCACACACTCTGGACCACGAATTTCAACCGACAAAATGCACGGTCGAACGAGCATTTTAAATATCTGGACGCGCGCTTAGGACCACACAATCTCTCCACTCCTCACGCTTACAAAAAAGTTACAGCTGCGACAAAAATAAATATCGAGCAGAGCGCAACAGCCCCTAGAATGAGAGGGGGAACATGGCAGAGCAGAATGTTCACCTCAGATTCTCCTTGCCATATTGAGGACGATTTTTGGCTGGCTTGTGCGACCTACACTTTTCACGCCTACGATGCAAAACAGGCCAGCCCTTTCTAACTCCGATCTTCTACGTTCCCCGACAGCCAGCCATTTCCGGTCAGTATCCAGATCCTCATTCCTGATTGTATATATGGCACAGGTTGTCGACAGACTTCGACACAAATGCATGCTGATCGGTTGGCTGGGTTGCGATGAACACAACGGCCAATTGATGACTACATGCATACCCTGTACACCAGCACAGTCAGTAATCAGGCAGTGGCCTTGATGACGTGTACAAGAACCACATCAGTGCCTTCCCAATGTCATCCCAGAAGCTGACAAGCTATATAGCACACACAACCCAGTGGGCCTCGCTCCACTCTACTCTCGACATGCACAAAAGACAAAAGACGTCTGGCAGAGGATTAGAGGATTCAATCTCTGCTTCGCACATTTCGAGAGCAGTGGACCGAGGCCCCATTTTGTGAAGCTCTGCTGCTCAGCAAACGCCACACAGCCTTTATCACAGAGGGAAGCAGAAACCCCATCCACAACAAACAATGTGCAGAAGAAAACAATTTTTCTGTTGTTCTACTACCCGTCTAAAAACAAACAACATGCACGAGCAACCCAATTTTACGCTGTTCGCAGCCCGTCAGGGTTGCGTTTTCCCCCCCGAGACATTTCAACGTCAATCGAAATTTCAACGTCGGTGATAGTCGGGAGGGTGGGCATTTTGAGTTTTTGGGGCCTTGCAAGGGCCAGGACCGCGTAGGACCGGTAGCTGCCCGGAGGAGGCTGAGGAGGCCGGGGTCCTTGAGCCTTTTTCGAAATTGAAACGGTGCAGGTGCACTTTTTCTCGAATACCACAGTTTCCTCGAATAGAAAATGTGCAGGTATTCGAATACCTGTACCCTTTCTGTTCGGATTTCGAAAAGAAAAAACTCATATATTCCGATAAAATTACTTCTTTTTGTTGGAGGTCAGCGCCTGCCCTCTTGCTCCCCGCCACTGACATGTTGCATGCTGCAGGTCTCTCTCTCTCTCTCACACACACACACACACACACGCACGCACACACACACTCCCTCTCTCTCTCTCTCTCTCTCTCTCTCTCTCACACACACACACACACATACACACACACACACACGCATATACAGCATACACACGCAATACCTTACCCTTCCCGAACCACATAAACAAACGAACTACGGGCTGCGCAGGGTAAGTCAATTCCGCGACTTCAAGACGCATTTGATCTTAAATAAAAGAGGGACAAAGACGCATTTGATCTCAAGAAAGAAGGACAAGGAGGCCTATACACTCCAAAAATATAAACGAGACGGTTACTGAGGCAATTCGGCGGCGGCACCTTCAGAACCTGAGTTCCAGATGAAACCCACCTGGACGCCCACCTGGACGACATTCATCCCGTTTCCCTCATCCGGGAAAGGGATTCTGGGACCAAAACACGCAAGCATCACAAAATGGAATGACAGCAAACATCAAAAAGAGAGATTTTATGCGAGAAAAACAAAGTGCCAAAAGCCCAAATTCGATTCAATGAGCAGATACAGAGGTCTTGGGACATTGTGGACCTCAAGAGGACCGCCAAACCAGCTGGCCTTCTGATTTGAGAGAGAGTACGAAAATAGCATTCAGCCCCTCATCACCTGAGAATATAGACAGACAATCTATCAGCGAGTCAAATCGCAGCTATGCAGACGAACACAACGACAAAAGAGAGTCGTTCCTCTCTCTCTCTCTCTCTCTCTCCCCCCTCCAAACTTCATTCGACACCATGTTTCCACTGCGCTATCGTTCCTGCGAGTGCAAAGGGACATTGATTAGGTTCTACTTGGCTGTCTCTTACTCCTTGACTTCGCTGTCTCCACCTCCTCTTCACTCCCATTTATCATAGTACAGATAGGGGACTCTACTACTCGACTGTACAGAATGATGCTCACCTGTGAGAAACACTCCATAATCTAATAGACTAAAACCATAAGAGGGAAAAAGAAAAAAAAGAAGAGCCAACAAATGTGTAGGCATGGGTTCATAGAGCAGGGGCCTTCCTCACCCCCCCAATAAACAGGGCTCCCATCGAAAAAAAATTAACTCCTCAGCCCCCTGATTCCCAGAAGAAACTGAAAAACACTCCCCCCGAGTCCAGACCCTGAACAACGATCCGAATCCACATCCCCAAGTGATTGCACCATAACGCACAACGACCAGATCTTCAGATCGACTTCATCCACATCAGGTCGGTCCGGAGTAGACCAGGCAATTCACAATTTTCTTGAAATGTTTGCACACACACCCCAAGGCGATTAAAAGAGAGCTCGTTCAATCGTAGGAGCCCTCCACGCAAACACCACCTCATGGAAACCCCCCCTTACTTCAGAGACTCTCTCGTCGTCTGGCCGCACATTCTCATTCTGACAGGCTCGTCTCCATGACACAGAGAGCTCCAATCAGGATCAGAACCCGAATACAGGTCAAGCGTGCAAATCTGGCAATACAACATCCCTCCCCTCCCTCTCTCCCCACCCTGGACAGCCAGAAAGCACCTTGCACAATGAATCTATGCCCAAAAGTGTTCAAAGCCTTCAGCAGATAACCAGCTTGAAAGCGAGATCCTGACAACCCGTAAACACCACCTCCGCCACACAACACTCCCTAGGTACTTCTACCAAAGGGCTCTCGCTTAACAAAGTGCCTAACGAAACAGGCCCCAGGAGCCACAGGCATGACAAAAGTTCACCAACGAGGACTAGCCGGATATAAAGAGAGAATGTGCGCATCCAAACACCACACGTAGGCACATCGAGATGTCCATTTAACCGCCGAACAAGTACCCAAGAGAAGAACCCCCGCCAGGGGCCGAATGAACCCTTGTGGAAGGGCGGTCCTGCAATACAACAAAAAGAACAGATCAACGAGTCAAGAAAAGCCCACTACATGCAACATCTAGACAGCTTAAAACTAAAGCTGTTGGGCGGTCCTGCAATACAACAAAAAGAACAGATAAAGCCCACCACATGAGACATCTAGACAGCTTAAAACTAAAGCTGTTTTTGTTCGCCAAACTTCGTTCCTCGTCCTATGAACTTCAAATCAAGACTGCATAAAAGAATCAGCCGGTAAGAGTGACATCAGTAGCCACCACTCAACAACACAGGAAAGGCCAACGACTCGATCACCCAATCAATTGCTTCTACCATCAACAGTCAAATCAACACTCAAGCAACCATCCAGTCCAGCAACAACAAATCAAGCAAAGCAAGCAAGCAAGCAAGCAACCAATCAAGCAAGCAAGCAAGCAACCAACCAATCAAGCCAGCAGCAGTTGCAAAATTACAACAGCACACCCGCTTTAAGTCTAGTGCCGCTAGAAGTTCCTTTTCGTATCAAGAACGAACTGCAACGGCCAGTACTTCCTGTAGAGAACGTGCATTCATTCAACCTATACATATCCACCTACCCAAAAGCTTGTTCTGTTCGGTACACACTCGACTGATAACCTTCAAGAACAGAAGGGCTACCAAAAAACCAATATGAGACCCCCCCCATTTCATTAAAACGGTTGAAACAGAGACTAAAAACAACATTCTAAACGAGATGCCACCCCCATTTCACAAAATACATTCTAAACGAGAAAAGACTGACATTCTAAACGAGTTACAGACATTCCAAAATACTTTTCGATTACCATCAAGAAACCAAGGGCAACAACAAAGACTACAAATAGCGCACCTACCCGTCTTCCCCCGAACATAGCGCATATGCGTTATTTTCGAGTTTCCGAAAAAACAATTATGACTAGAATCAAACGCATATGCGTAGTATTTCGAATAAAGGGTTGTTCGAACAGCACGAATACGAGTTGCATTCGAACAGAAAGCAAACTAGGTATCGTATTCATTTACAATGCTATGCATTGTATTCGAAACCAACGCATATGCGTTAGAATGCATATGCGTTGTATTCAAATAGAAAGCAACCATACGGTGTAGTATTCACTTACAACGCATATGCATTATGTTCGGGGGAAGATTCCCACTTTACAAAGACAGATGACATTCTCCATCAGTTTACGGACAACATCCCAAACCCCATCACATACTCGAATCAAATTTCGAGAACAGAACTAAACAACCGGTCACTAATAAAAAACAAGAAAGCCCTGGCTGCTATAAAAAACAAGAAAGCCCTGCCTGTTCAGCAGATCAGCCGCCCTCTTTTAAGTAGCACGATCTCACAAAACACTCGCGTAAAATGGAGTATGCGACATTCTATTACTAATTGAAATAAACTTCGAACATCATTTCAACCGAAGCCTTCCTCCATCGTGTCGCCGCTAAGTTCAGACTACATCATCATCCAAAGCAAGGATGTCTGGCGTGTAGTCGTAGAGGGGCGCAGCGCATGTATCAACAACACACGACTTCCCTTCTGATCGTCCGCACCAGAGCATTCATTATCATTATATTTTGCTCGAGTCACTTGGTCCCTGCTCGAGTCACACGTTTTGGAGGGACATAACCCACGAAACTGAAAATCAAATACCCAAAAAATAGAATTTAGACGCCATTTTACAAGGAGCGTCACTCAGTCGGAGGGACATAACCAAGGTAACTGAAAATCAAATACCCAAAACTCAGAATTTACAAGCCATTTTACAACGACCGAACGTTCTTTATGATCCCGTCGTTGCGTCCCGAGGCGATAGTCCAGACTTCTACAGTGGCGACCTTCAGTCGCACAGAAAGCTCGAATTCTACAAACCAATGCCACCGCACATAACACATGCAGAGAATGTTTTTCAGATCACGACAAAATCCTCCGCTTTTCCTCTCTTCATCCCCACTCCCCACAACCGCCAGGTCCGCATTCTATATACATAGTACACTCAGAGACTTGACAAGCATTCTATATACATAGTACACTCAGAGAGTTGACAAGTAGAATCCAAACACTTAGTCAATTCTATATAGTGACCCCAACGACTTCACTGGAAGAAGGCTCGATCCTTGCGAGAGCAGACGATGGAAAAGGGTGAAAAGACGCAGTAACCCCAAACACACGCCTACAAGAATTTGAGGCCCTTAGTCGAGGGATTTGTCTCACGGACATAGGCTTTCTTGCGAGAGCCAACGACGGAAAGGGTGAAAAAGGGAACGGTACGGGAGTAGGAGGGAAAAACTGGAGACGTAGCCCGCAATGAAGCACCGAAGAAATACCATACCCTCGTTAACAACGTGCGCAATCATGAAGGTCTGGCATACAAACCATGAGCATCTCTTCTAGCAACAACTACCAAGATCGCAAACAAATTAATTAAAAAAACACCGCAAACAAACTGATTAGATACCCAACACAATGGCGTTCGGTACATCTAACGGATTCATCTAAATGAGATAAGCAGAAAGGAAGCGTTCGGTACAAATCCAAATGAGATAAGCAGAAAGGAAACGTGTGCTATAGACTTCCGTACAAACTTCTCGGACAAAAAGCAAAGGCTATACCAATAATACTAATCAGCACCCTTCTCACTTTTGCTGATGATGACGATGAAACATCGATGATATCCAAAAAAACTGCTAAGAAAGCAGGAAGGAAACGTGTGCTATAGGCTGATGATGATGATGAAACATCGATGATATCGAAAAGAACTGCTAAGAAAGCAGGAAGGAAGCGTGTGCTGTAGGCTGATGATGATGATGAAACATCGATGAAATCGAAAAAAACTGCTAAGAAAACAGGAAGGAAGCGTGTGCTATAGGCTGATGATGATGATGAAACACCGATGATATCGAAAAAATTGCTAAGAAAGCAGGAAGGAAGCGTGTGCTATAGACTTCCGTACAAACTTCTCGGAAACAAAGCAAAAGCTAATACAAATAATACTAATCAACCTTATCACTTTTGCTGCTGATGATGATGAATATCCACGATATTGAGCAATTGCTACCAATCCACGAGGTCGAGAAGGTTAACAAAAGAACGGGATGATCGCATATAACGGCGTCTAAGAAATCCATGGAAACCGAAACGGGAAGGAGAGCACAATTTCAGGAGTGCGTTAAGAGGGCTGGGTAAACAGATAACCGAATGGACAGTCACGCTTATTCCAAGGCACAGGACACTTCAGAGAAACAAGTCATTGGTCGAGTACTAAGCGGTGTCGGCCATAGTCGTCTGCGAAATCGTCAGTGCGTTAAGAGCGCTCAGAGTGTCGGACATGCCGAGAAACGGGACAGCTGTTGAGTTCCGAGAGGGTAAATTCGAGTCTATACACCCAATCAATCGTAACGAATAATCCGACGTCCTTGTCGGACGGGTAATCATCATCTCCAGAGCTTACAAATTCTTCAGCCGCAGCCCAACAAGACCGAACAAAGCCGAGTCGTCAAATCCCATGAACACCGCACAGGCCCAGCGATCGATATGATTGTGCTTACTATCACGAACAAACCGCCACCTCGAGGAGCTGATTAGAGAAAGGAGCAGCAAAAACAACAACCACGTATACGCATACTTTTCCATATGACAATAAGAAAGAAGATTGCGACAAAAGTAGGGGCTGAACGACACTACTTCGGCACACTGAAATACACATACATGTACACATACACACACACGTACATACATACATATACACCAGTACAGAATATATATGCAAGGACGTATGACGATATATATACGACGTATAAACGACCGCCACATATACGAACGACCGGACATATATTGAGGATCTCAGTTCACGCTGTTCATATCCATAGGGGGGATTTCAGTTCACGCTGTGCCTCAGTGCAATATCATATCCATAAACATACATAGAAAGGGCGTGGTGTCGTTACGGGGAAAGAAAGAATTCGGAGAGAGAAAGCGGACTGCCGTAACGACACCGCTCACTCCATCTCCCGCCGGCGTACACAGGCAGATCTAAAACAAACCACAAGATCTCCATATCCCCAGTCGGACATCAATCATCCATACTACAGCCGGAGCCCGGTTGCCCGTCACCCAAATTGCTGTACGGTCACATACCAATCGTGTCCATATAACATTGACTAAGCAATCATTGAAAGCTCAGCAGTTGAGCACCAATCGTCCACCACTATTCGCACCCAAATTGCTGGACGGGCACATACCAATCATATCCGTATAACATTGACGAAGCAATCATTGAAAACTCAGCAGTCGAGCACCAATCGTCCACCGCTGTTTACTATTCACAGCGAAAACCATTCATACTGTATAACATCAACAAGGCAATCATTGAAATTTAACTCAACTAGGCAATCATTGAAATTTAATCCAGCAGTTGAGTACCAATCGTCCATCGCTGTTTACCATTCAAAACAAGGAACCACTCATATTGCAGTGTTCAGCACACTGCGAACCAATTAGTGAAAAATACCGACGTAACAAGGAGTACATTGACGAGGAAGAGGACGAGAAAGAAACCACAAAGACGACCGATGTGGAAAAGAACGCGGGCCCAGCCCTGAACTATACAGAACTACAGGACTGTTAGAGAAAACGATGGTCCTGATCACAACAAGGGTAGAAAGGAACGCGATAGATAGACATGGCCTGAAGAAGCGGACCTTGCGCTAGAAAATCATTCTGCCCGTTCCAACCAGCCTGAGAGCGTCGACTTCCAGCAGAAGTAGAAGTGAAATGAACAGACTGAATGTCACTGAAGACGTCATGGCAACGTGTAAGATCATAGATATGGCGCTGTATTTGAGATCATAAACAACCTTTGATGCCGTGGTTCATGCTAAGCAAGCTGTTAGACGGATTAAAAGTCCTTAGGGCGTCACACAGGCTAAAATCTCCAGTTCGTTCTGCCCATTCGAGCCAGATTTGACACTTTTGAAGACAATGCCCTCCCTATACCTCGCTCAACATTAGCATATGGGTGTTCGCTTACGCTCTACAACATGGCGGCCCATATCTATCCCTCAACATTAGCATAGGGGTGTTCGCTTATGCTCTCCGACACGGCGCCCCATATCTATCCCGCTTCGCTCAACATTAACCACAGCATACGGGTGTTAGCTTATGCTCTCGGACACGACGCCCCATACGTATCGTACTCTACCCACCTTGTGTCTGTGATTCATATTCACCAGGCTTCTCATGAACATCCTGACATCAGTAAACTCGCCTGCACGATCGTCAATACCCATCCATGATGTGGAAACGTTCTGTTCCGTCGGTTCCCTCACGTCCTTCCCTCCACCGCTCTCTTCCTATTCTTACATCTGTTGTCTTTTCCCTCTTTTTCTCCTTTCTACGCCTCCGGATTCTTTTGCCCCCGTCCTCCATCCGCTCCTATATCTCCCTCCGTTCGCCAGCAACGAGCGCCCATCCACGGTCCTGATACATAAACGCCGCACAGGCAAGAACATAGCTTCTCTCTCTCTCTCTCTCTCTCTCTCTCTCTCTCTCTCTCTCTCTCTCTCTTCCCCCCTCTCCCTCTCTCTCTCTCTCCCTCCCCCCTTCTCTTCCACCAGCCGCTCCCGGCTCTCCCCTCCCCCAACTTTTCCGAAAAAGAACGCCAATGCATWMTCASSGTTCCTCTCTCTCTCTCTCTCTCTCTCTCTCTCTCTCTCTCCCCCCCTCTCCCTCTCTCTCTCTCCCTCCCCCCTTCTCTTCCACCAGCCGCTCCCGGCTCTCCCCTCCCCCAACTTTTCCGAAAAAGAACGCCAATCCATAATCACGGTTGCTCTCTCTCTCTCTCTCTCTCTCTCTCTCTCTCTCTCTCTCTCTCTCTGTGCGTCTGTGTACGTGTGTGTGTGTGTGTGTGAACGCCAATGCACAATCGCGGTTGTGCGAGTGTCGTCCTCGGGACACAAACTCAAGTCCTATCTCTCTCTCTCTCTCTATGCGTCTGTGTACGTGTGTGTGTGTGTGTGTGTGTGTGTGCGTGTGAGTGTATGCGCATGACAACTGCCCCAACTTTTCCGAAAAAGAACGCCAATGCATAATCACGGTTGTGCGAGTGTCGTCCTCGGGACACAAACTTAAGCCCTCTCTCTCTCTCCCCCTCTATGCGTCTGTGTACGTGTGTGTGTGTGCGTGTGAGTGTATGCGCATGACAAGAGCACTCGCAGGTTCCCGGCCAAGCAAAGAAATGACTTTCCCCAACATTGAAGTCGTTCGCTCATGCGCCCCTTCATCCTCGTCTTCGATGAAATTCGGATGATCAACATCCCAATCGTCGCGATTCACCCTCTGACCATATTCACAAGCCCACTCACAGCACACAAACGCTTCCATCTTTCACATTCCGTTTTACCTACCAAAAGCTCAGGCGATACGTCGAAGAATACCCCCCCTCTCGCCGCCTCCGCCCACCAGGTAACAGACCCAACGTTCAGGACAAACGATGCGTAACCCTACTCATAAACAGAGACCCCCCACTACTCCATGAGAGCCCATGGAAAACGGCGCACGATTACACTAAGCGAACTCCAAGCATCCCGGACAACAACAACACACGGCAAATCGAGCAGTTCTTCCTGATTCACACTTTCCCTGAAAACGAGAGGTAGCTAGTGACAAAAGGGTAAATGAAAAAGAGAGAGAGATGTCGAAACACGGAGCTTCAAGTCTTCCTGTTGCACACTTCCCCCTGAAACGAGAGGTAGCCAATGACAAAACAGCAAATGAAAAAGACAGAGAGAGAGATGCCGAAACACAGGGAGCTTCAATCGTTCATACGGTGACACAAGTACGCGAACCAAGGAAAATGAGAGAACCTCTTCCACAAAACGACAAAAAACTGAAAGAAACGACAAAGGTGGTGGGCGGGATTCTCCCACAACAGGAACGAAGAACAAGGACGACGTACATCTTCCTCGTTTACAGACCGACGGTCAAGAACAGAGGGACACATGACCTTTTCGCATCATCGGCGCGAAAAAAGGAGAAAAAACGAGAGGTCAGACAGACGTTCCCTTCCCCTACAAACAAATCGCCCGTGACAACAACACAATACAAACACATCCATACATCAGGCAAATGTAAATCCGTACAAACGAAACATAATACACGTACATACATAGACACAAATGAAATACGTAAAAACCAAAAACATATGCATGCATTAGGGGGGAGAGAGAGGGGGGAGAGAGAGAGAAAGGTACATACCGTGATAAAATTGCCTGAGTTCTGTCCATCAGCACGGAAGTAGTTATTGTTGCTTCTACCGAGCTTCCCTCCCATTTCTAGTGAGGTGCCAGAAGCCGGCTGCGTCCTTGGAGACGCCTCTTTGGCCACGGACTGAGCAACAGGCGCTGGAGTCGGCGCCACTGCTGCGACAGGCGTCGGTCTTTCCGCCGGAGGCGCGCTCGACCGCGCGGCTCCACGGCTGTTCGGCTCTCCGCCACCGAACAAGTAGCCTAACGAACTCTGCCCCCCACCACTGCTCTTTCCTCTGTCCATCCCTACCAATCAATCAACCGCACGCGTACGACGATGACTACGCTTGTCCCTCGCTGTCTTCTTCGCTCCGACGGTCCAACCGCACAAAAAAGCCCACTCACTCTACTAACCGGTTCAATTCAATCACCTCCGAAGTCAAACGAAGATGGCAATGCGCACCCGGATATGGATTACATAAAGGGAACTCGATAACAAACACACAGCAAGAGTTCACAAATAGCTCGGAAGAAACCGCCGGGCAAAACCAGAACCTCCGTCACTTTGCCCCCTCAACAAGCCAGAGAACGCCAGACCAAGCAACCACAAGCGATAAGAACCACTCAGAACAACTAAAGAATAAAAGGACTTCGAACCCTCGCCCCCAGGGGACGGGAAAAGAGGCCGTATGAGTGAGGACGGACCGTGGCAGGGCCGAGCAACTCGCGGACCGACCGAGCGCCTCGCCGCATTGCGCCCCACGACACGTGAAGTGAAAAATGGCGCGCGCATATTCAGATAGTACGCGCCAAGATACCCCCCGCCCCGTGAGTACTTCCACAGCGCAGTGCAGTGGTGTGGTGGGGGTATCTTGCCACTTCCTCTGTGAAGATGCACTCGGCATTTTTCAGGGTTTGTGTTGGGTACGTACGACAGCGAGGCGGCGAAGCGGCCAGAGTGGCTACTCGCGGCACAGAAGACGCAAAACGAAACGACGCGAAGACAGGGACGGCGTTCCACTACGGTACTACGGTACGGTAGTCCCACCAGACGAGAAGAGAGGGATGCTGTTCCACAGAAGTCCCAGCGGAACGAACCCTTCGCGCATCAGACCGAAAGGCGCGCAAAGCGCAAAGCCAGACAAGACGGCGAAGATTTCTTCTCAATGGGGGGAGCGGACAACAGCCCTTTCGTTCTAGTTCTAGCCATCGATGTCAGTGTCAGCGATCTATGGTCGGGAGCGAAGGATTCCGGGTCAGTGGGACCTCAGCCCTGAAGGCCCGCATCCTGCCTCGACGACCCTGCCAACGCAGATACTGGGTAACCGTGCGATTCATCAGGAGATTCCAGTAGCAGGGGTTAAGAAACACGGCCGTAGATGAAGATCAACGGTCAGTTTCTCACAGTCCGTGATGGTGTAATCTTGGCAAAAATCGATAGTCATTGTGTTCTGTGGGTGGAAACGACCGACATCCAGCGGCCTAGCTCAGTTGGTTGGGCACGGAAGTGGCATTCAGGAGGTTGTGAGTTCGAGGCCCACAACCGCCTGCGGCGCACTTAGCGCCAATCAGCTGTGACAGTCTGTTGGGTACTTGTTATCGGTATCAGAAGGGGCTTTGGCCAACACGGCTGTGAGCGCGAGTGTGAGCGAGGTGTGTGTGGTGTGTGGGAGAGCGTTGGCCTTAGACACTACTGCTATTCAATTGGCGGTGGGGGACGATGAAAAGGGAGGCGCAGCTACTGGCAAAATGCTTGGTCGTTGCATTAGCCGGACCCCCACCAGCGGCCCCACCCCATCTCTGACTACCGCTGTTGGGCCGAGGGACGAAACATGCAGTGATCCCTTCACATTGTGAGGTAGCTATGCTTGCAGGGGTCCCCTCTACCTGGCCCAGCTATCGGCCGCGGCGCTTCCCGTATACGCGCCGCGCCATTTGGGCTTCGGCCTGCCGGACCGCATTGGCTGGAGGCCGCAGGCAAAACGAAAAAGAAAATTGCGACGGCGGTTCGGCAGGACTTGGTGCGCAGCGTGCTGGGAGGCTCGGATTCAATAGCTGAGCGAGGTACTGGTGGTTTAAGCAGTAGTGGTAGGTAGGTAGTGTAAGGCAAAAAAGAAATTTGAGAGAAGAATATAGTATAGTTAAAAATAAATAAGTAAAAAATAATAATAATGATCAACGAGCATCGCTCACCTTGAACTCTCGGGCTCCAAGGTCGTGTTCAGATCCAAAGGACCGAGTAAAACATTTCTTAATTATCTGGGCCAGGTCTACTTCAATTTTCTCAATTATCTGGGTCAGGTCTACCCTACCCGGTCGCCTAGGGTCACTTCAACAGTTATACGCGGTTGCTTTTCCTTGGGACTCCTGCAGTTGGGATACTAGCCTAAGGACTATTCCCCGCAACTACTCTGGGGCAAGTCCCACCTACTTCTGCACATGATAGTTGACCACCACAGTGAGACCGGGTGTCGTGCGGGGAAATGTTCCACTTCCTTCGGCGGTATGATTTCTTTGAGGCGTGATGACCTCCTTAGGTTGGAGGATGAAATGTGGGACTGTTGGATTTTTTATTGGTGGTATTCGTCGCCGTGTGGTCATGTTTAAGGGCAGGTTTCATGTCATTATCCGGCTAAAAGGTCAGGGTTGCGGCGGCTTAGTCACATAAAGGCGGACCGTCTTGCAGGTGCCTGTTTGGAAATTTGGTATGTGTGTTATACTTGTATTTGCACACAGGGGGCATCCACTTTCTAGTGGTTTGCAGTGAAGCTAATAGTCAGTAATGCCCACTGATTCGCGTGAGGTAGCGGGTCCAGTTCTCATACAGTCAACGTGCAGAATGCATGGGCACGATAAATATCGTAAGGGTATGGACGTAGGACAACGAAGGGTTGTCAGGGTCAAATCCAGCAGCCAACATGAAGTGTGGTGTGCAACTCACGACGTAGTTCCACTTCAGCAATGCATCCCATATATATCGTCATCAACGGTGTTAATTGACAATGCAGTTCCCAAGGGCAATTTGGTTATAACGTAATCATACAAACTCCATCTATGTAGGATAACGAACCGTCGTATGTTTAAATCCATAACACTACGTTAATTGTAGCGCATGACCCACGACGATTTTTCACTTTATTGTTTTTTTTTTACGTGTCCATTGATAGTATTAATTGTGGTCATTGTTCGCCACTGGGGATATAAATGTTATGAAGTTTGTTGACGTTATGGTCTCACATGTTACTGTCGCGAAGGAGACGCGTTGGAAAACGGTTTGAACGCCCCCTCCGCTGTTGATCCTCAAGTTTTAGTATGGATTATCAGAAGGCCATCGTTTGCTCTTGTTAAGGACTGTTGCACCTTACTCATTGAATGGCAATAGTGTTTTGGCGTCCTTGGTTGAGCTTTTGTCATCACAACAAATCCCGACTGATGATGACCTCAAGTGATTCCGTTATATTTTTTTCATTGGTTGTCTGTTTGCACTTGTTGAACTTCTCAATATAACCAAACCAATCTCTCCGTATAACGAAATTGAATCTCCTTGACGTCCTTGCTTGAGTATCCATATCCTTATAACTCTAATATCCATTACATCTGTCATTATCGACAATGTCTTTATTATAAACAAAATTTCACTGATTCTTGCACATCCGATGAGTACAGTTAAAGTTAGCATCGTTAGTGTTTCATTGATTTCACCTTACAACATGAGTTCGCAATGCAATAAGCCTTAGAGTCGTCCCCCAAGTTGCCTTGCAAGTATTGTCGGAGTTTAAACCCTTATAAGGGTACCTGCTAGGGATTATTAATATCAGACGTCGTCTGACTGTTTGCACGATTTGTTTGGAAAAAATGAGTTATTGAGATTGAAATATTTATCGAAAGTTATTTAGACCAAACCGATGAGCTATAGGAAATTGTTGAGTCCGGAGGCGTATCGACATCCGAAAGGGACTTATTGAGTCGGAATGCATGCCAACATCCGAAAATTAGCAGTTGTACTCCCTCATTAGTAAGATCGCAGGGACGTATTGTCGAGCGCATCGGTCCCCTCAGTGGGACCCTCCCGGCTATGTCACTCAGGATTTTGCTGGACTTGTCACGGAGAGTACTTGCCGCTCCGACCGAGTGCGCCAGCCGTATCTCTCGCGAGCCGCTATGATAAGATAGGGTCATGGAGGCACAACTTACCTCCACATGCAAGAGTTGTCACCATCCCTTGGGTAGGTGTATCCCCGTCGAGCTATCGGACCACATGTGAAGTTTTTTCGTATGCAATCACAGAGGTGGCCCAGCCTAGGGCGTTTCTCTTTCTCTGTAGCATAGGGGGTACGTGTGGTTAAGCTCGAATCGGATCCTCCCGCAAACCATGCCTCGAGGCGCTGATCTCTCAAACGTTATCCTACACCTTTCGACTAAGACAACCATTTTAACCACGCGATACACTATTTGACTAAAACTTAAGTCTACCTACAATATCGCGTCTACACTTTTTTTTCCACTCGACCCGTAACTCTTCTTGTTTTTTAGCGTGCAGGCACCACGTGCGAGGCTTCACATAAAATGGTCATTGTGGTGCAAGTTTTTGCTATATTGACTTAGCCATGCAAAAACTCGTGTGCAATCGCGTTGATGAGGTACTATGTAGTGCCCATAATCATGCGGTCCCCTCTAAAACATTGGGTCTCATTCGACACTAAGGTGTCGACTGACGCACGCACTAAATCCTTTAGTGAGCGTAAAAGCGGACTAAGCACCCTTCCATTTTTTGCACCTTGTTGTACACCATGATGGGGTAGGGTAGGATGGCACTGAGGGCAGAAGGGAACTTGAAGTGGTGGTGAGTTGTATGGCGAACCACCAGCAACGCACTAACCCTTATACCCGGAAGTTGATCGTTCCGCCAATATAACTTTTAAACAAAAAAAACAAATTGTCGTACGAGCGTGAATGTGTAAATGTTCATAGACCTTGACCTAGACCAAACACATACTGACGTTGACTAAAACGGTCGTATGCAAGAGAATATTCAAGTTGCACATAGTCCCTTTGCGAGTGTTTCAACCCATAACTTATTTCGCGTGAGACTTCATGTGTAGTCTGTGTGCGAAAATGCTCAAGAGTGATGCGCGTGCTAGAAAAATCATAACATTTAATTATGCGAACTATTGCGGTCGACTATCATGACGACGCTTCACGTGTTACCCACAATTGTTCGACCCTCTGCAGACTTAAGCGTTGCGCACGACATTCAAGTGTCAGAGATGAGGTATCGTGAAGGAAATCTCCTTCACGATATTAAACGGTTGAAGTATAAGTCGTTCGGCCCTTGTGGCGCCACTGTCCCTTAGGAAAACCGCTACGATAGGTAAGGCGCAAAGCTTCAACGCATGGGGGAAACTCGTTTGTGTTGAATACAAACCTGGAATGTATAGACAAGGACCTCGAATTTCAGGTCTATGACCAATGTCCAACCAACTAATTCAAATAACAAAAATAAGCATGCGCATTGTCGTAGGTAACAAGCGTGTGTGTATATGCGCGTGCCCTTGGCTATGCAAAGTAGGATGGTTGAATGAATCAGATAAAATGTTTGTATGACATCAGATGATCACTCTCACAATATTGATGTGGCTTGTCCATCAACATTCACACAATACACTAAATAATCACCAAAACTCAATTCATCACCTTCCATACATACATGAGATCACCAAACAATTAACAACAACATTCCACATACTAAGGAAGTCAATTTTACCATTCCCTACAATTCATACCCCGCCTTATGCACACAAAACTCAATCATTCTCCACCATCCTATAACAAAACTGCTCAATCTTTAAAAATAGTCATTTAAAAATAAGTCCGAGTGAAAATCCCAACGAACATATAAAACCCCATAAGGGCTAAGGCTTTTGGTTGAGATGCAAAAACTGGTAACTCATGTCGTAAACAGACCTCTTATATACCGATACCAGAAGTTGATTGATCATAAATAGATCAAGTTTAACTAGCCAAATTTTTGTCAAACGAAAATTTGCATCAAAGTATAGGCAAAAAAAAAATTGTATTTCTTAAGGATAGATGAAGAATATGCTCCTTATTATACCTTAACTCCTTTGCTAATTTTTCTCTTCTTTGTTATCGCATCCGATAAACATTTGGGCACTGTCTCCCCTCTATATAGGGTAGATTGCTAAACTCTCTCTATAAGGAAATAAATTAACTCCTCAAATTTAAGAAAACTTCGGCAACGCTTCCCATAGGAAAAATTGCATTTTCAATATTTTTATAAACTCAAAAAGACACTCCTTTTAGATTTGTAAAAATTCGACATCGCTTCCCGTAGGAAAAAAAATTGCCAAGATTTCTAAAAAGTTAAAAATGCAAAAACAAAGTACCACTACACTTAGGACCAACTTATGTCACTTATCTAACAGTTTGAACTAGCGATAGCCTACACGATTTTTGTTTTAAGATAGTATCACGAGCTACCACCAGTCATGACTCTTAATAAGGTCAATCCTATCTTATCCCAAGTTTCCCTCCCCATCATCAATTATAGTGTATTTATGACTCCAACACTTGACGAGCATCTAAGCAACTAAGACTATCAAGAGATGCCCCTAAAGAGTACCTCAATAAAACATGCATAGTCAATGTCACTCTCAATCACATATTTGTTTTTGCCAAGTAGTTTGTTGGTCTCTCAATTATTTTAACCCTCTTTTATTTTATTTTTTATGGCATAAGATCAAACCGTCCCAACTTAGGGGTACACTTGACCTACCGGAATGAGAATATAGGATACTTACGATTAAAACTTACATGGCAGTGAACGTATGACCAGACTGGACTAACTTAGGGGTACGCCCAACTTTTGTTAAATTGACGACATGAGTCATAAAACTCAACTGTTCCAACTTAGGGGTATGTCTACTCAGCCTTAAACAAAGAGTAACATATGACATAGGATTAGACTGCCCCAACTTAGGGGTACGTCTAACCTGCCTAAACAATCACGATCGATGTATAGTCAGACCACCCTAGCTTAAGGGTACGTCCAACCCACATAACATCAACGACATATGGCATATGGCTTGGCCGCCCCAACTTAGGGGTACACCTATTTAACCTAAACAGTTTAAGATACATAAGGCAATATGATCAGACCGCTCCAACTTAGAAGTGCGCCCAATCGACCTAAACAATCACAAACGACGTGCGATTAAGCCGCCCCAATTTGGGGGTACGCTTAACCTTCGTAACAACAATTTGTACGACCATAAATATTTTTTACAAACTTTATGACTCTCTGTCTTCTTAGTTAAATGATTAGACCTACCCAACTTAGGGAGACATCCATTCTTGCCTTAGTTATGTTTAAAATAAATAAACATTTTATACTAACTCTCTGTAGTTTTACGTTATCATAGGCATAAGTCTGAACCGGGGTACGCCCAGTCTGTTTGGGTTACCTTCACATTGTAGTCTTAGTTTGCTTCTCTTCTCTTTTTGTTATTCTCGACTTATTAATTGGACCTCCCAACTTAGGATGCCTAGTCTGTCGAATGGTATAATTGTGTATAATATACATATGTATAAAATTTTATACTTTAATTTACTATTAATTCATAGCTTATAACTAGGCCGCCCTAACTTAGTGTTACGCCTAGTTTCATGCTTTTGTTCCCCTCAAAAGAAAACACATAGAACTCGGTCCACGCAACTTAGAATTTTGTTTCAATAACCCAAAAGAAAAACATAAGGAATTTGAGTCTCACAACTTAGGGTGTTCGTCCACCTGTCCAGAAACCCTCAAAAGAAACAACTAACTGAACCGTCAAACCTAGAATAGCTCCAATCCTTAAAGGTCATGCATTCAGCCCAACAGACAAAATTAAAACATAGCACTGAACCACTCAACTTAGAGTGATTCAACCTTTCGTTAACCCGGACAAACGCAAGCAAACACCTTTCTCCCACCTTCCCCCTTTTATTTTTTCTTAGTTCAAACAGATAAATGATTTGATTTTTATGCACATTTCATTCCTTCAATTCATAATAATCTTGAAATAAGATATAAGCAAAAGTTGAGTAGCGGATGGCCCAGTGGTTAGGGCACCGGTTGAAAATGCACATTGTGGTATGAGGTTGTGGGTTCAAATCCGCAACCTCGAGCATATGCCGCGGACAAGGCGTTAGGTTCACACACTACCAGTCACACACTGAGTGGGCATGCTCCAAGGGGTACAATGTACGCATGGTGAGACAACAGGTTTGAATTGAGGATCCACCGGCCACGATGCCCATCATTCGCTGACCCCCAACGACACATTTTGATCCCCGTAACAGTTGAACGTGTGGTTCCTCTTGGGGTTGCTGGAGGCCATGGGGGGAGACGGCTCCGGAAAGGGGTAAACCCAATGATGAGTATCCGGAAGGGGTGAAGGGTTCGCCCCCTTCCTAGCAGAGGATCACTAACCTCTCGCTGTGCCTGGTGTCTGGGTGCTGACGCCTCCAGGAGGGGCGCATCGAGGGGCATACAGGACCCTTGTATTCGGGGTGGGTGCACCCTGAAGCTTGCGGCCCGATAGTGCCGGTTTGGGTCGATGCTCCCGGGTGCGTGTGAGGTGGAGCGCTGCTATCTTGAGAGAGTGGGTGTGACCCGCCGCCCCGACCGATGGGCTGCACCCAGTACGTGAAGCCCGCTGCCGGACATCCTTCCCTGGGTAATCTCCCCAACATCTCACAACCCTTAAAAAAAAAAAAAAAAGTTAAAGGWAAACAGTTCAAATTATATTCTCATTCTTAAATAGACGGTAGTAGAATTAGGGGAATACGACATCATCCGTGTAAAACGAAGTTATACCTGAGTGTTCCCTGCCTCCAGAACCCCGCTTGGGCTCCGACAGAGCTCCCACAATCGGTGGGCTGACCCCCCACAAGGTCCTAATGCGGATTACGGGTTGCAACCCCGCCTGCCGCCTTCCTCTCCCGTACCATAGATTAGACTGAGAGAAAGAAAAATAAAATAAGTAAGTTCAGTCTCTCGAGGTACAGAAGGGGGTCAACTCAGACTCGCACGAGAGGGCATTGAAACCTTTGGTCTCCTGATCCATTAACCGCTAGTGAAGGGCCCCGCAATGATGACAAAACACGCAACAGCGGAGGCGGTCAGACCACAGCCAGAACGCAGAGTACCAGCCCCCTGACAAACCTCCAAATCACAGCAGTGATCCCCCCCTGACCAAATCATAGTTACGCAACCTAAAAAGGCTGCATTTGAATAGAGCATACCCCCGTGCTCTATTCAGAGTGTAAACGAAACTGGGCAATACTCAATTAAACAACACTATTCGTTGTAGCAAAGCGCATCGCAGTGCGTAGCGTAAGAACAACGCAAGCACAATATACACAATAAGGGTATGACAAGAGTGTGGCAGACGCACAACCGACACACGACAAGCGCACAACCAATGTACTACATAAGTCAGTGTGCATAACAGATCCACGACATCCGTGCCCAACAAACCCGGCGACGCACCGTAATTTCACAGTGTTGTGCAACAGATGTATCGCATAATGGACAGCTAACACCGCAAGCACCCAACAAAACACAGCAAGGTCCAACAACTGACAGCAAGCAACACCTATTTACTCCACGCCCCGAGACCGCAAGACCACCACCCGAAAAACAATATATTTGAACGAACCACTGACCCTTTGGCTCGCACCCGGACGTGGACTCATTAAAGACCAAATAGTCGAAGTTGTCCTGAAATCAGGAGCCCGCTAATATGACGTCGACGAAGAACCGAAGTTATGAACTCAAAGGGTTACTGAAAGTGTATACTCACCACCACCATTAGTGTTACGGAGCTCGGTGCCCAGGTCATGAATGTACCATCGCTCTAGCCTTACTACAGCAACAAGCAAACTGTGGTCCTCGGCAATAGCAACCGAACTACATCCAGATGTCCGTCATGTAGACCATCGTCGAGATGTGGTACGTACCCTCACATCAAATCCTCTCTCAGCAGACCGCAGCCTCGACTATCCTGAGGGGAACTTCGAGAGGAACCAACTACCGGACGGTCCGATTAGCCTTTCGCCCCTATACTCAAAGTCTGACGATTGATTCGCACGTCAGTATTGCTGCGAGCCTGATGAAGGAGAGTGTCATAGCTTGATGAATCAATCATCAGATGTGTTGACTGTAGTTGACGTTCAAAACAAAAACTGCACACCTGAGACGTTAAACAAATTATGTTCAAATAAAATATGACCCTATTCTTCCGGCATAGCAGCAACCTCTTTCTCTCACTAGCACTGACGCTAAACTGACCATGAGTAGCAATACGCTGCCCAAAGCTACAACAACAGCAATACGATAAGCACCTCATAGCAACACCCAAGATAATAGTGTCACTCCAATGTCACCGACTATGCCCTGCCTGACAACTCAATAGATAAAAAACGTATAGGTTGGGTTTCAAAAGTTAACCGCAGTTCCCAAATCATCAGCACCATGAGGATTCAAGCACCGCAGATCTTTGTGGTGGCAATATTAAGTCTCGGTTGACATTCGCATGGAGCACCATGCCTCATGAAATCTAGAAAAAAACACTCAATCAGTAGGTCCTTGCTATGTCTAGACCTGGCGAGTTGGACGAGACTCAGGCCAATCGGGTACCGAAATAAATACAGCAGTGGATGGCTAATGACTCAATCGCAATTATGTTTCTGTTCTATTACTTCACTGCTTCTTCTTTCGTCGCTTTTTACCTCCTTGGGCCCCTTTTTTTCCATTCATCTTCTCTCATCACTTCCCCCCAACACACCTTTCTCTCTTACTCCTTTCTCTCTCTTTTTTTTTCACAGTCCCTGCCTCCTCAATCGTTATTTTTCCTTCTCGACATTGCACATGGCCAAAATTTCAGCCAGGTTCATACAATTTATAATGACTAGGCGAACCCCCTTAATGAGCAACTAGGCTGCTCAGGCGTCGCCATGATGAGGAACACAAACCAAGAACGAGTGCAATCAGATAGCCATATAACATGACCGTGAAATCCAGTTCGATGCGGGCAAAGACCATAATGAATCTCCCCCTGAACTGAGGGAATAAATATTTTTAGAAATGAGAATGAGTCTTCCGTTAAAACATGGGAAGATACAGTACCGTTCCAACTTGAATTAAATTCCTACAACACCAAGTACGCCCATTTGTCACTATTATGAGACCTTATTCCTCCTTTCCTTATCCCAACTTCCTCTCAATTGTATTCGCTTTCCTTCCCTTTTCTACGGTATTTGGCCCTAATCTCGTTCATGTGCACAACACAATAAAAAACATTAGGGATGCGTACACCATGAGGACGAACACGATGACCTGCTCAAAGACCACAACTACTATGCGCAACATGATGGTGTGCGTTGTCATGACGATGGTCTATGTGTCCGAAATTCGATTCAATGGGGTTTTCTCATTGAACAGTTCAACGGTCGTTGAACCCCCGTTACAACGCCTCGCTATACCGTGTTAGAACGTGGTACAACTCGGCCCGCGAATATTTTTTTCGCAGGCAAAAAATAATAAAAGGAAAAAAAAAATAAATGGGGGTGTAGATTTTTTTGCGCTCTACATCCCCATATTTTTATTTTTATTTTTTGAGCCTTTAAATTATTTAAAAAAAATAAAAAACCTAACCAGACTCAAAATATATCGATTTTTTTT
>BFEA01000028.1:1807563-1834936 GCA_003427395.1 Chara braunii
ACTTACTTACTCGGGGTTTGAAAGCTGTTTTTTTCGGGTTTTTTTTTTTTAATAACTGCGTGGGTGACAGCGGCATAGTTTCAAATTCGCAAGAATAATAGTCCACTGCAAGCTTGGGCGAAGACCAGTTCGAAACTGCAAGAAAAACAGTAAGTTGTGCATTCGACGACCTACCCGTTCGATAATTGGCAAAAGCGGGGGGAGGTCGCCGACCGTGGTGTCAGTAGTGAAGAGGCCGTCAGGAAAGAAACTTTGTTTTTCCCTTTGGACCCCTGTGGTGGCCGGCGTGTGGAGACATGACCTATACAGTTGCATTTGCTGAATGAATCGGTCGTTGGGGCATGGCAAGATACACGAAGTTGCAAAAAAAAATAAAAAAAAAAAAAAAATTAAAAAATGAATCTATCTAGATACAGCTCCGACCGTTCTTACCTAAGATAGAGTTGTGACAGTGTGAAGGATGCATATCACTTCGTAGATTCCTGGATTTGACGACATGATAGTCGTTGTGCAAGGTTCCCTGCTCTCAGCACATGAAAGTTTTCAGAAAAAAAAAAAAAAAAAAAAAAGTTTTCAACAACGACCAACTCCCAAGACTTCATCCGTGCTATTTTGCTGTGGAGGATGGACGATCTACGGTTGAAGATGATGCCACCTCTGACTGTTCCACTGTTTTTTACTTTTTTTTTCACTACATTTTTTTGGTCCCCTGGGCCGAGTCCCACTAGCAAAGAGGATAGGATCAAACTCCTGAATTTGCATGTGTTTTATAGAGAGGTGCAGAAAAGCAGTTCAATCTCGATTTCCTGCACCTCTCCACAATTACGTCCAGATTCAAGCATTCGATCCTATCCTCTGTGCTAGTGGGACCACGCCCCTGTGCATGTGGTAACAGGTGGATCCAGGCCCTACACTGGTGGATTGGGGGCGAGCTCCGACTAGCAAATGGACGTGTTCAATCTTGATTTTCTGCACCTTTCCTACAAAGACGTCCAGATGCAGGCATTCAATCCAATCCTCTTTGCGAGTGGGACCTGGCCTTCGGTAACTGAATTCTAGAACATGGCATGATACAAACGAGCGTAAAAAAAAAAAAAACGAACTTCAACAACAATAAAAAATAAAAATAAAAAAATTATCAGAACGATTTCGTAGCGCCGCCAAAACAAAAGTCACTACAACTGAAATCGGACCACTCCCACACCAGCTGAAAATGCCACCTGGGACACTACCGTCTTCCCCCGAACATAACGCATCCTGAAATTGAACATATACAAGCTATATTTCCAGTCCGGTGCAGCCGAGATGAGGGTGCGCTGTGTTTGGGGGAAGACGGTAGCTTCCTTGGAGAGACTTGGCCTATACAGCTCGGTCGTGGCACGCGCGGAAAAAAAAGCAAAAAAAGTTGAAGGTGCGAAAAAACAAAAAAACAAAAAAAAACATGACCGACACCTTCCGTTTTTGCCAATTATCGAACCGGTAGGCCCTTCGAACGCGCAGTTTACTGTTTTTCTTGCTGTTTTGAACTGGCCTTTGCCCAAGCTTGCAGTGGACTGTTATTCCTGCGAATTTCAAACTGTGCAGCAGGCACAGAAACAGTTGTCTTTTTTTTTTTTTACTTTTTCTTTTCACTCACTTGCGCGGTGGCTATATATATATGGGGCCTGTAGTTCATTGTCTGGGCCTGGCGTCCGAAGTTCCCGTTCGACAAGGTTCGTCCGATTCCGCTTCCACCAAGGATTGGGCAATCTATCAGCCGTGGTGCCTATCACTACTGTTCGGTCCAAGTTGCCTGTCCGTTGGTAGGGCAATGGTCCTGAGTGCTGGTCACACTGAGGTATAATAGTGGGATAGGGGGTGCGCTAGGAGTATTGACGTGAGGATGGGTTGGGAGGTGGTCTCATATTCCAGGACACCCATGGCTCACAGTTCTAGGTGATCACTGTGCACACACTGGCTGGCCTCTACAACACCTTAGGACACCCACGACTCACAGTTTTAGGATTGGTAAGGGGCAAAAAAAAACAAAAAGAACAAAAAAAAATTCGACGGGATTCAACGGGCATTCAACGGGGATTCAACGGGGATTCAACGGGATGATTTTGTTTTTGCTCCACGCACGCCCAGCGACGTGTCCGAGGCCCAATGTGCCCTCCCCGTTGAACATTATTTAACGGGGAGGGCCCGTTGTACTATTCAACGGGGATTCAACGGGGCCCCGAGGGCTATTCAACGGGTACAACGACGTTGAAACTTTTCCGTTGCACGTTGAATAGACACATAGACGATAGTGATAAGGACGACAATGATGCACTACGTCGGGATCGCAATGGGGAACTCGAATGCGGTGCCAGAATCACGACTACGAGCGGGATCGCAATGGGGAACTCGAATGCGGTGCCAGAATCACGACTACGAGTACGCAAAAATAGCGCAGTCTCAATGGTGAGTACAATCAGCAGCCTAATCTCAACAAAGAACACGGTCAGCAACAGCGAAGACCCTGATGTAGATCACGAATAGTGCGGCCCCGCCTCAGTACGCCACCAAATACGCAAAGATGAGAATGGATCTTCCGCTAGAAAATTGGAAGATGCTTTACCATCTTCTGCGCCATGTCCAACACACCACCCGACTCCTTGCAGCTCTACTCTTGGTTCATCCCCCATCGCCAGTTCTTTAAGGCAAGTACCCCCTCTCCCTCTCTCGAGTGCACGTTATCCCCTTATGCTCCGTTTGTACACATTCGTTCTCAATCATGCAAGAGTGTCATGTCTAGTCGATGTATATTCCGCTAGAGCACGAACAGATTCATCGCTAACTTGGGGCAATCACATGGCGTCAAGAGGACGATCTCGACCAAGAGGTAAGCCCATTCATTCCTCGTTTCTCGCTTCCTACTCTCCTTCGATCTCCTAACTTGAATTTCCCGTGCCTTGATTTCGATGCGTCTTCCCATACCCTCGGCCAAGTACATGCAACTCTGAGGAACGCAACTACGATGCGCAAAACGATCACCGTGACGAGCTGCACCGGGGCGATGGCGAACATCAGAAAAAATGAGGCGACGAAGCGCGTGACAATGACGACCTTCATTTATGTACAGTCGAAGCTGCCTTGCGTGCAGTATAACCGCCACAAATATGAACATTGTTGGGGATGAAAACGTCGACCTCGAGGAGTAGCACAGCCGACGGATACTAGCACACAGAGCAACATGATCACGAGGATTGTGATGACGAACAACAGTCCAACGAACCTTAGGATGATATTGGCAGTGAACACGAAGGCCGACAGCCCGATCACAGTGAATACAATCACCATCAGCATAAAAAAATGTGAATGAATCTTTTGCTAGAACATTGGAAGATACACCCCTATTGAGTACGCGATCATCATGTTGTGCCCGAACTGGATGATCTCCATCATGGAGGTATGCGCCTCTGCTCATACATTGTTTCAACATGTTTTCAATAAATGGATCAACAGTTAAACACAGTATAATTTGTTTGCGACACGTGTGATCAACGTTGAATTCCTTCACTTCTGGTGGACCACATGACACCTCCATCGTCAAACAGTTTATCAACACAGTTCCAACGGTTTATAAATGGGGCCCACATGTGATAATCCTGTCTCAAAAATCGCCATAATTTTTATATTGATTGCATTAACCTTGTTGACTGAATAAAACTAATTATCACATTCTTCGAGACGTTGTTGACCTTAACAAAGATGAATATCATTGTTACATAGGTCCCGAAGAGGGTAACTTACCTGGTTAATATGAAGAGGAAGATTGTGATTAAGGACAACAACCACCAACTGCAATGAGAAAAATAAAAGGTCAGAAAAGTACGCTCAGAGGTCGGTCGGTAGAGGGGGGGATTGATTGATGGATGACCGCAGGGAGAGGGGGAAAAAGTTGTATTGCGAAACATGGGTTGACTGGTAGAAAGGAGGTTTGATTAGAAGGTATCAGCGCGGAGTTGGAATAGAGAAACAAAGGTTCCTTCTCTTCCGAGTTAAGGGATAAAGGAGAGGAGAAGTGGTTAAGGGCCAACATTCAACAAGAAGGGGAGCGAGACGGTATGAGAAAGGTAAGTTAAAGGTCCTCAAATTTAGGTTTGAGAATCAATGAGAGAGAGTTGATTGCTAGGGGGAGCCTTTAGGGATATAATTTTTTGTACTGTTGTTAGAATGGCACGCTGCTTAATTCTGGTAAAGCATCAGTGGATTGTTTCAAAGAGAATAACAAAGGTCTGATGTAAGCGTTAGTTCTATTGATAATCACCTACTCAATTTATTTTTAATTACCTTTATTTAACAACTTTTTATTTTTATGCAGCTGAACGAGTTAACCCACGTTTCTTTTTTTTTTAGTTCATAACACTTATGTGCAGAAAAGAAAGAATATTATAGGATTACCTTCAAAACGAACTGATGTACTTACACCAGACTTGTAGTTATACTAACATTCTGGTCTGGTTTTCCATATGTTTCTTTGAGAGGAATGAACGTACATTGGAAAATCAATAAGCCAAACGAAAAATTTATAGAGCTTATAAAATTCAATATCCAACAGGCCTAACAAAGGCTTAAGCAATATCTTAAAAGTCTCAAGGATAAAGACAAGAGAAACAGGGATTAACTCGTACATAAGATTTTAGCCGCATACAAATAAAAGGTAGAAAACCAACAAGTTAAAAGAAAATTTATAGAGTTCAAAACACAAAGTGTCCAAGGGACAAAAACAAAATTTTTTAGTGTAATTTTTTTTTTTTTTTTTTTTTTTATTATCGGATAGTTTTCATTATTTAAAACTTGTTATTTATACGATTAAATATCTAATAGGTTTAGCAAGGGCTTAAGGAGTATCACAAAAGCATGGTTTATATTTATTTTTATATCATTAAAAAAAAAAAAAAACAATTTTTTTAATCAATATTTGTCAAAATCACTAACGAGCAAACCAGATCAACATTTTGCCCCTCTGGAGTTTCTATTGGATATAATTTTCATAATGACTATGATGAAGATCTCAAAGTTAAACGAAACGAAGAGGTGCGTGTCCGTGTCGGCAAGTGGTGGCGCCGAAAAAGAGCCAAGGCAAGATGCGAATGTCTCCCGCGAGGTGGGAAAGATACACCACCAGTTTTTTGTTTTTTTAGTGTCGACGGGGAAAGCGGATCCGCGTCGTTTCGTTTCGGCCTTACGGCCTCGCTACACTACTTTTTTTTTTTGTCGTTTTGTGGGGAGCAGGTACACTATTCCCTTTTTTTGTCGTTTTGTGGGTTGCCCGCTCCGTCGTTTCGTTTCGGTCTAGGACCTCGCTGCATTATTTTTTTTTTTGTCGTTTTGTGGGTTGCCCGCTCCCGTCGTTTCGTTTCGGCCTAGGACCTCGCTGCGCTACTCTCCGAATGTGCAAAACGAGATTGAATCCACCGCTACACTACGGAGAAATACATTGCCATTTTTTTTCGGTCGTGATCTCTCCGCATGTGCAAAACGAGATTGAATCCATTGCTATAGGACGGACAAATACATTGCCATCTTTTTTTGCGTCGTGAAAGCTTAGGGCGGTGGGGACGAACGGGTTTACTGGGGGGGGTGCGGGGAGGTGGAGACCGGGCCAGTCGACGAGGGGAGGGACAACGCGAGGAGCAAAAGAGGGACCAACGCGGGGGGCGGGGGGGGGGGGGGGGGGAGAGAGAGAGAGAGAGAGAGAGAGAGAGAGAGAGAGAGAGAGAGAGAGAGAGAGAGAGAGAAAGGGAGAGTGGGCATTGGTGTGGAATTGCAATTTCCTTCTCTTTTTTTTTCTCTTTTGGTCCTTTGTATATAAAAGGGGTATTATTGGATCAAGTTGTATGACTGACAAAAAAAGGGATAGATACTTACATGTGATTATTTCGCATTATATGATGAATGTGGTGTTCTTACCCAGAAAGTTGGTTTAAAGATTAACCTTCCCAAAACAAAAATCTATAACGTTTCAGTCCTTAAAATCATAAGATTTTACAAAGTTGATAAATAAGACCGCCACTTCCACTTTCCTTTGTCTTGCATACCGATTAATCTCGTTGATTAGGAGAATTATGCACAAATGATAAAAACCACTTACACAAAGCCCTAACTACCATATTCATAATCTTTGACTTATCCTCTTTCTAATAGATGAGGGCGAACACCCTTTGGCCAATCAAATCCCCCAAAAAAAATTCTTTTGAATTGCATAAATTTTTCTTATTAGATCCTCGTTAAACCACCCGTCCTTCCTAAAGTCGTGCCTGTTAACAAGCCATGATTTTAGATAACATACGGTGTCGCACTTTTTCCAGTCGGGCCACTTCGAGCGACCGGAAAGCCAACATGCCGTCACGCATAATTTTATGTGTGATTGCAATAAATTAAATAATGCAAATCCCTTCCTATTGTGTGCGTCCGGCTTCGAGCAAGAACCTTCAATTGCGGTTTTCGCCGGTCCCCGGTCTTAGGAATATTTTATTTTGACTCGGAACAGCAGAGAATTATGCAAATAATAATCATAAAATTATGGGGAGCTATGCATGCATCAATTATGTCAATCTGATTCTGAGAACTGTGACAAAACATCCACGAAGACAATCATCAAGCAAGAATAATGCAGAAAATAAGACTGACTGACTCGAGCAAAGACAGAAGCAATTGAGTGAGGGAAGAATGAGAACTCGTAATAATCTCAGAAAGTACACATAAACGAGCGTGGTCAGCACCTCTGAAGAGTTCTCACTCATCCCTCTGGTCCATCTCTCTCAATTTCTTTTCACTGCTCTTCTCTGGTGTCGAGACTCACGCCCACGTACAATCTGAGACCAAGGCTTCGTGACAAAAAGCCACGTGTAGCCATCAACCTCTGAACACGACCATCTGAGGCACATGACACGGTAATCAACCATGGAGCAAAACTCCTCCCACAATGTAGGCAACCGGTAGGGATACTCGGTGGGCTCGGTCAGTGCCTCAACGTCGATCACTGCCGAGGAGATGTTACTCTTTGCCAAACCAACCATATCCAGCCAACTCGAGTCATAAGTGGGAAGAGAAGGGACCGGAGGCCTAGGATAGTCTGTATAAGGCATTGGCCCGAAGCTGCGGATCAGCGTAGTGCCACTCTCATCGAGCTCCCTCTCTCTGCGCTCAAGGTATTCAGTGACTGAGGTCCAGACCGGGTCAAAGTGCTCATGAGTCTCCTTACCCTTCTTCAGGTAAGGTCTCAGATCGTGAATAGTGTCATCAACAAAACTGGTCTGGACAATGAAGATCGACAGATCTCCCTGTCTGAAACCAGTGGCACTAACATACCGATAATGAAATGCCTCCTTGCATGAGATCCGATTGAGGTTAGCCAGCACTGACTCACTAATCGGCATAGACTGAACTGTGCTCATGAGTACTCTTGCCAGTGCAAGCCGACCGGACTGATTGCAGGAAGCTGATTGCTGGAACTGATTGCTAGAAACTGATTCCTAGTAACTGGCTCTGATGATTGATTGCTGATTAGATGATTGCTAAATTTTCAAGTATGTGAACTGTCCTTGTACAGAAACAAAACTCTCACGGGTGGTTGCCAACGACCCTCCTCGCCTCCTCAACAGTACCCTCAGAAGTGATGATGGCACATAATTTCCCATTCCTGTCATCCAGAAAGTATGAGTACTCAATTCTTGTATGACTTCTCACAAGGGACAGTGCGCGTTCCATCATCACAGCAGTCTGTTGGCTGTACCCCTCGACTGCACTTTCCCTCCAAGTCTCCGCAATGCTCTGATATAGTGAGCAAGAGACTTTAACCGTGTTGTTGCTCTCCATACCTTCATCGGACTCTCATTACATCAGTTATCACAACTCAAAATAGGTGACTCTTGGATGATCCGAATATGAAAAGGTGGTACTGAGTTGACTGCTGAACTGCTGAAGGCTGGTTGCTGATAATTAACTGTTGTTTCCTGGATGCTGCCTCTTAACGCTGATTAAGAAACTAGTTCAACTGCTGATCAGAAAGAAAAAAAATTGACTGCTTATTGTCCTGAAGACTTGATTGCTCTCTATTCTAGAAGACTGATTGCTCGTTGTTCTGGAAACTTACTGCCCGTTGTTTCGAATAACTGATTACTCGCTATTCCGAAAACTGAACACTTGCTGTTCTGGAAGTTTAATTACTTGCTGTTTTCTGAATATTGTTCCTTAAGTGTTGCTTTTGAAGACTGAGTCTGAATGTTGGATCTGCATGTTGGATCTGAATGCTGAGTCTAAATGTTGGTTGATTGCTGGTTGAGAGCCAAAGAATGCTGGGTACCAACTGAATGATGAAAGTCATCCGGATGCCCTCTGATTGAGCGTTAGTATAATGAGTCACGAAGTTATTGCTTCTCGTGTCTCGGTAAAAATGGTGACTCAGATATTACTTGGGTTCACGTGAGGTTTGCTCTAGCTCGCTCCACACTCTCTAGTGAGGAGCCGATAGTGTGCAGCTTGTCATCAGACCCGTAGAAATAAGTCACATACTCAATGTATTTTTATGTTTTTACCTTCTGAACTGCATGTTCGCGCTGGACCTGCCTCTGGGAGACCATATCCAGGCACGCCTCCTCTTCCACCCCCTTTTCTTATCCCTAACATAACTACACTTTACAACTAGCAGCTCACTGTCCTTCATGTCTTCCCAACAGTCTAAGTTGCTAGAAACTGATTAGAGTGCTCCTCTCCGCTTGTGGCGGGTTGTAATCAGATCAAATCTCGCTCATTTGATTTACACTTATGAGTGGGGTTGACAGATAAGCGTCGAGCTCACGTTTCAGATCACCAGAGCCTGACGGACAACCCTTCACCTTGTGTTTTTGCTGCATTACTACTCACCTGGGTAACCGATTGGTATACTGGATGTAGGTGCCCTTTTGTCTCAGAGATATAATAGCCGAATCTGAGTCATGTCAACTTCACAGTTTTCTTCAAGAGTCTGGTTGGTGCCTGGCCCTTGGGTTAGTTACTCAGTGCCAAGGGTTTAAGAGTGTCCCGCTCTTAATTCTTCCTCGACTAGTCAGTTCTTAATTCATACCGGACCGCAACCCAGACTCAGCATGGCCCTCTGACCGCAACCAAGGACACTCTCCAGAGAGAAAACTTATAATGAATCGAGCCGTCGCTCAATCCCACAGCGAGTGCTCAGAACATTAGTGGTCCAGTTTCAACTCAAACACTAAACAACTAACTGTTTCTGGATGCACCGCAAAGGCTTTGGCTGAAGGACAGTTGCGCGCCTGACCAACTGTCATAAGTCTAATCCCAGACCCATCCGAGCATTCTGTGCGTAGGAGCTGGCATATTCCATTGATGGGAGTCCACTAGGAATGACCATTAGTCCCCGAACAGACTGGTAGGATCGATTGTGTTTTTAGATTTGGCCCGGACAAAAAGGTCTTCGCGCTTTAACTGGAAAATTTAGCAATGATTACAGGTAGATTTGACGTGTTGGCTAAACCACCCTTCAACCCAGTTTAAGCCAATTTGTTAAGGGGCTCCTAAGTTGCCCAAAACGACTGTGAACACAACCAAAAGAAAACTTCATACCTTTTTCATGGTTACTTCGAAACCTCAGAGTTGATCGATGTCAGAAATGAAAGTTGATGACACTCAGGCAAACCCCTAGCTTCGACTTATCCACATCCTCTGGTATCAATCCTCGCTAGCGTACTGGAAACTACATACAGTTGATATTAATCTCCATCAAGTAAAAACTTGGCAATTAAATAAGAGAGTTTTCTTAACCGTCCTCTTCTCCCCCGGCGGTTCATCACTCATACCTAATATTATGAGAAGGCAAAAAACAATTTCCTGCCTATCTTTGCTGATGTGAAAAGGGTGACTACTTCGTTGGTTAGACAGAGCACGCGTTATTACTCACACAAAAACTCTCAAATTGATTTATGTCACATCACAAGCATGGACAAACCCACACAATTAGCTCCCTCTTTTACATGCTTGTTCACGAGTCCATCACATCTGAGGACAAAACGCGTAAGGGCTGGAGACAACTTACTTTCTTGCGCTTGAAATGACAGTATTTTATACCGCTCTCAGTCTCCAATATAGAGAGAGTTAATGAGTAAATGACACTACATTACAATCACTGAGTTCACAAGCCGATTCACGCACGCGCTGGCTCTGATTGAAATCCAGAGTCAAGTAGAAGGGTACAGCCTCGAAATCTGTAGCTAAACGACATCTATCATCCACAAAGTTCTGCCTCGTCTAGTCGCAAGATGTCACTCATCGGCCTAGATCCCTGCCAGCGCCCGTCGTGACAGAGACAAATTTACTAGAGACAACAGTGAGCAAGACACAGAGACATCTACAAGAAGCAAATCCATATCCCCAGACTAGCGCACCAATAAGACGCTTCTCTTCTTCCAACACCCCTTATCAGCGTCTGTCTAAGAGCGTTGGTCCGTCGCCTCAAGAAGACCTCTTAAATCACGACACTCTACATACATACATCAACAAGGGAAAGGGGACGTTGACACGTCGACTTCATACGGACTGCTGAGAGTGCTCGAGAAACCCCTTCCGCTTTGTCATGCAGTACTCAGTAGTTGCCTCTCACGTACCGTCCTCTACCAAACGAGTTCCCGATGGGTCAGTCCCTTCTTTACTCACGCACTCACTCCGGCGACGTCTTTAAAAGCTTTTACTCCCTCTCAAGAAACCCAACCGTCACATCCACTCATCACACATCAGAGCAAGTGGCTATCACCGCCTTTCGACTTACAGTCCCCCACTTCACAACTTACAGGGGTACGTCCCATTTAGTGAACCAAAAGACCATTCGTCGCAGCAGACGACACTGACCGAAATCAGAGTTTTACTCGCTTCTCTCGTTTTCCTTCCGCACGTGATCCACAACGGAGAGGCATCTTCACCAGTAAAAGTATGCCGAAGCATTTTCTGGCGGAGATTGAATTGATAGACACTTACTAGGCGTGGCACGTGAAAACTAGCTGCGTCACTCATGCTAAACCGAACCCATCCTCACTCGCTTCTCTCGAGTGCTTGCACCGTAGTTGCCTTACGAGCGAGCAAAAAGCGTCGGGTCATCAGCCACGTGGCACCCTGAGTGAGTATGAAAACAACAGTTGAAGTCAACCGTATCTAACAAAATAGCCCACGCTCATCCGTACCGCACTTCTTGTTGACTTCCCTTTCTTTCCTCGAAGAGCAGCCTAAAACCTCGTTGCTTCATCAGTAGCAACCATGACTTCTATCATACTGCGCATGCTGAAGTCATAATTTTTCACCCGCCGTCTGAGCATCTCACTCACGCTCGTACACACCGCCAGTTACAATCATTTCTCTGGTTCATCGCACACGCTGCAGTTCAGCTGACATCACCATCTCAACGCGCGCGCTCAGTTCCTGCTTCTACCTCTTCCGTTGACCCCCTTTTTCCGTTAACTGACTTATCACACGTTTAACCTTCTGCTTCATGCCTAGCAGCTTCCAACTCAGAACGACCCTCGCCAGCAGAGTCTCTCAAGAAAAATGATGCCTCGCACGCGATGGCGCTTGACGTTAACAGCAAGCTCTCAGGCACGTGCGTTCCTCCCTGCGTCTCACCAGCACACGTTGACCACTCCCTCTCTCTCTCTCTGCATGACCCGCGCCCTCACTCCTCCGGCCTCGCCACCCTGTCGTGCGTGTCGCTCCCTCTCCTTTTTTTTACACCCGTTTCTTACCCTTACTCTGTTTCCCTCTGGTCCCGCGGCCTCCAGTCTCGCAGTTCTGGGAGTCAGCTGTCGTGAGCTGGCCTCGGGTCCCTTCTCCACTGGTCCTGCGGCTCGGTGGTGCCTTTGGATCTCCTCGGGTCTGTTCCACGACCTGAGATTCGTCTCACAGTCAGCCTCGCTCATTTCACTCTCCCCCCCTGAGTCTCTCTCGTTGTGCTCCTCCTCCCTTGTCTCGGTCCCAGATGATGATTCGGTCTCGTGATAGATGACCGTCACTCTCAAGCCCACGGTCACCCCATCTCGTCTGCATCTCCACTCCGCCCTGTCGCGCGCTTCGGAAATGGCAGCCTGCAACCTCTGGTCACCTCGCATCTCCTCCTCTCTCCCCCATTCAATGCAGACTTTTAGCCAGACTACCTCTCCCCCATCATAGTTCAGGGCCGTCATAATCTGAGGGCCTTCCCCCGATACTACAACCCAGCGCACTGTATGCCACCAACACCCCGGCCTATAGCCGTGTAGTGCCATTGCCACTCAGGATAGCCGAGTACTTGATCTCCGGGCGCTCACATTGAGATAGCCCCTTACAGGCCTCGAAGATCCGCCCTCTCTCTTGTCTCAAGCCCGCAACACTAATGCAAAGGAAAACACTCTACGACAGAAAGTACTCTACAATTAGTGTGCGTACCGCTAAACTCTCCTTCCCCTTTTCTTTTTATAGGTCGTAACTCTGAGTACTAAAGGAAGAGACCTGCTCTAGTCCTTTTAGAATTTTCCTTCATATTAGCAGTTTTGATATTTCCAAAATGGAAAACAAGGCAAAACTAAATAATTCAAAAACGAAAATTCAACGGTCGAAGTACGGTCCGAAAACACTATGCGGTTGCAGAGTCACTAATCATTACGATGGAACGGCGACCTAGTCCGGTATCCCATAATGAAACACCGACGGCGCGTCTCTCACTTCAAAAATAGACCGCCGACATACTTCTACCGGGTGCCCGTGTCCCATGGTAAGGAGGAGGCCTATGACCCTCCACTCGGGGTGATAAGTCTCCTACCGATGCGGCCGCGGGTCGCCCCTCTTTTGGGGTCCTCGCGCGCGACGCCCAACCAGGCAAAGCCCATCACAAGCGGCTCATGAGGGATCACTCCAATCTAGGCCGTCGGCAGTATTCGTAACTCATGCAAAGCGAACCGTCAACTCCCCGCGATATGACAGACCGAAAGAAAACCCATGCCTGACGCTCGCATGAAAAGAAAACCAAGTAATAATACCAATATTAACGATAATAATAATAATAATAATAATAATCGCAGAAAGGGAAAGGGTGGCGTTTTCAGAATCTCTTCATGCTGCAACCTCTCCCGAATAGCGTCCCAAGTTCGCGTACAAATTTAAAACCCGATTTTCGATTTTTTTTCCTTCCTTCTTTCTTCTTCATATTTTTCCCTTCTTTCCTTCTTTTTATTACCTCCCCTTTTCTCAGTCATTACTGTATCTACCCCTAAACTGAGCTTTTAGGGCCCAGTGCGCAGTTGAAACATACACACAGGTTACCTTTCCCCCTTCCCTGCACTTGGTTTGAATCACGACCATTAGGGCCAGACGGTCCTTTTCGACCCCAAGCAGACCCAGTTTGAACTGACAGCGACCACGACTTGGAAACAGGACCGCTGGCCTCCCCCGCGAAGTGACAGGACCCCAACAAGGAAAAGGAATCTGCATTTGAAAATCAGCGAACTAATAGCGATAAAATAACAGTAACAATAAAATCAGGAGAAAAAAAAAAAACTCAAACGATACATCAGACAACCGTCGCTGAATCTCTCTGAACTAAAGCAACAGTCCTGATCTACGTGCTGATCAGGTTTTCCACTTTCTTTTCTTTGCTTTTTATATTTTTGTTTCCCCCTTTTATTCTCTTTCGTTCAACTTTTTCTTCCTGACAGCAGTCGTTTCCACGCACCTAACCTATAACTTGGCTAGAGGGAATTCGGCACGCAGTATGAAAGTTGCGCCAGTCCCTTCACCTCCGCGTCCCAGGGCGAGCCCGACGGCTACCACGGCCACAGGCCGATTGTGCTCTGCTGTACAGCGGGGCGCCGAGCCTGCGTGGACCAATGGAAAGCCCTGTGGCGCACCTTTTGTTGAGGCAAGCACCGAACAGGGTTGGTCCACGTCATGGTACAGCCCGGGTACCAGGGAATTTCTAATTCCGGAACGTGCCCGTAGGCACCACATAGGTCACGACATCGAGACAAAGGGCGACATCAGGTAGGGACCTGGTACACAGAGGAGGGCCGGGACACTGCGCCCTCCGACAACGGGCCATTACAAGAGCGTCCAAATTAATTCGATTATAAACTTTTTTACTCTATTATTTTCCACGGCCGATAGTTGGGTAAAGTAATGGTTGTTTAACAAGGGAAAGGGAAGGACTATATCTTCTCTAGTTGGGCTAGGGTTCACAAGGCAAGATGATAAATACAGTAATTGACAACATATGAATTATCTTGGTTGCATTGGCCTAGTTTTGTCTTCTCGTACCGTAAAAAAAAAAAAATTGTGATAAAAGATGCACACCGACTATAGGGTGCAGTTCCTCCCCCTTAGTAATCCGAACAAAACATACATACATCCTATACAACTACAACATACGCTCTACGTTGTATTCGAATACATCGTAGGCACGTGAGGGTACAACTTTCAAAACCGTTGTTTCCCCCCCCCCTCATATTTAGTTGGTTGTATTGCAAATGATTTTCACCGTAGTTTTCTTATCTGATTTCTGCCACATTTTTGAAAATCGAAATAATGAGAAAACACTTAGGTTTTTCTTCGGATACCCGCGCACCTAACTTATGCCTGGGTACTCACCTGGGTGGCGCATAGAGCATGACTTTCGAATGTACCTGACAACCCCAACACAAAAACACAAATTCATAATAAAAAAAAAAATCTTAAAAACAAAGGTGTTGTGAATAGTTGCAATACAAGCGCCCCGATGACCAACCAGGTATAAAAATCTTCCTAGGAAAACACTTCAAAATACCCTAAAAATCGAGGCTACTAGCCGAGACGCTCGATGCTCCTTTTTTCCCCAGCAACCCGGCCGTGCAAGGACCAAGAGAGGTCATAGCAAAAAGAAAAAAAAAGGAAAAAATCCAAAATATCATGGAAAACGTAAAAAAAACTATGTTATGTAGAAAGATAAGTTGAACACTTTTGCCTGAACAATCCTGTCGAAACTCTTTACCACATGTAAAATAACATAAAAAACTTGTTTTTTTTTTTTTTTTTTTTTTTTTTCGGTTGGGCAAGTAGTCACTGTGCATTTTGATAGCTTAGCTAAAAATATATTTCCACGTTTGTTTTTATCTTTTTTTTTTTAAATTAAGATGTGAAATCCCACATGGGCTTCAAACAAAAGTTGTTTGTATTGCAATTTTTACAACTTTTTGTGGGGGGTGATTTTCCAAGTTAAAAATTGCAAAACATTAACTATAACATATGTACGTTGTATTAAAATACAACGCATATACGCTGTATTTGATAATCTATTAAAATACAATGCATATACGTTGTATTTGATAATCTATTCTGTTAAAAACAAAAAAAAACAGCGATTTGAAAAACCTTATCTTTTTAGGTAAATTCAATAGAAAGTACGCACATTTTCTTAGGGTTCAAGTTGGGATAATAGTATTCCCCAAAATATAAGGGGTTGTGATTGTGTTATAAATTTACAAACAACTCTAAAAACTTGAAGCAAATTTATTTTAGGACCATGTACACTATGGCTATGACAATCACTAGTGCATTACAAATGGAGTTTCTGAAACCTCATTCTTTGGTTGTGTATCTAATGTGTTAGGTTTTTAAATAAGAGTGGTTCTTGCTTTGGCCAATGTTACTTCTCTCCGCTTGACATTTGTACAGGTAAAGCGCTTTTGGTAGTATTAAGTATCCTTGTCAATTATTGTGCGAGTAAACAAGTTACTAGTTTCTAATTTGTGTTGGTTAGAAAAATGTTTGAAATACGAGACCACATTATATCTTCACCTACACTTTGCATTATCAAAATATTCTTTTCATAATTTTTTTGCTTTTCATTCTTTTCGATCTTGAAGTGAATCGTCCATGCTTGAGCTTGCTCACCATAACCGGCTTGTCTGAGTTATTGTCCAGCTGCAGCTGATTAAACATTTCCACATTCAAAGCATAAAATGAACGACATTGTGCCACTGCTAAAACACAAAGAGTATTTATTTAAATACTGCTCTGTCTATTGCATGTTCGACTTTTATTTTCCCCTCATTTTTTTTCTCAATTGTGCTACACTTCAAGTTTATAAAACCAATAGACAATGGGCTAATAATTTTATTCCTAAGTCAACCAATATCCCCAAGAATCTGTTACAACAGCCAACACAATCTGAAATATAGGAGAGAAATATTAAATTCTTAGTAGTCCGAGCCTCTAATTGATATTTGCATAGAAGTTACTGCCCAACCATGTTCCTATGATTAAAAGAGCAAACAACTAATTGGAAGTATTCTGCAACTGATAGTCCACCTAATAATATTTCTAAGATGAGGAAAAAGTCAATCCTGATGTCAGATAGTCGTAATTCTCCCCTCTACCTCACGCAGGCGTAGGCTGTTTTCATAGGTCGAACGAACCTGTATGTGTCGCAAATATGCAACTCAACTACGACACAGATTAATATTGCAATATCCGGGTTGTTAACGGGTCGGTCATTTTAGTGGAAAATCTCCTTCCTATTATCGGATTCAAGGTGATATTGAAATCCCCTGCTAGAAGCAATTGGCTGACATATAGGATAGATTATTACATGTGAGGAAATTTCACTCTTTCTCCTTCGTCATCCAGGTTGTGGATACAAACAACGCATACTATTTTTACCACATTGAGGCTTTTAAAAAACTTTGTCTCCCTCGTTGACAGTTCTACTTTATATTCGAGTTCATCTTAAACCAGCGATACTTCCTAAAGTTGTGGGTGGTTTTCAAAAAATCCCAAATTCATCTGACTAAAAACGTTTCTCCTTTACTTTTATTTTTTGCATCTGATAACTAGGCCATTGTGGTTTAAGTTTGGGGAGCTCATATCGCCACCCTTTCCGAAGCTCTGGCTTTTTCCAGTGCGTAGACTAGCTCGCTCGAGTATATTATTCTTCTTCTACCCTTATGTACTGGTGACAGTGTTGCATGTGTTTCCTGAACACATATGAAATCCTACCCCCTTCTGGGAACTTCGTATCTGAAATCAGATCCCATGTTCCCTCCTTCTTCTACTCGTTTGGTGTTAGAAACACATTCACATTTACTGACCGGATGTCCAGGTAAACTTGTGCTGAAGTTTTCCTCCCAAGTTGAGGTATGCTGGTAGGAGAAATAATCGTGAAGGGAAAGATCATATGAGTGTACGAGGCAGGGGTCGGGTAAAGGATAACAATTAAAATGAGGCTTCGGCTGTGACTGAGAGCATTCCCTTGCTTGATCTCCAAGTCGGCCATTCCATCACCCATTACTGTTTCCTTGTTATTTAACTTCGTTATTCTTTATATAATCTCATAAAGAAACCACTTCTCAAGTCAATTTGTTGACATAAAGCTCCTTATCCTATGGTCATTCGATGCTTTCAGGCAGAAATCACTTCTCAGATCCATTTGTTGACAAGAGGTTCATCATCCTATGAGTTGGATTCATCAAAGAATGACTCCCCCAACATAGCTTGCATGAATATGCAAACCTGGGAGCTCATCCATGTGCCATTCTATCTCAATGTTGATGTGGATAGTTCTAATAATTCCTCATGTAAGACCAGATCAGTGTTCACACCAGCTCATTGATTAATCGGGAACACGGATTCATAATAATACCATAATGATAATAAAAAATGCCTGAAATGACAACCTGCCCAGACTTGACAGATGAAGTGGTTAGGCATAAAAGCGTGTTTTTTTTTCCTATATATATATCTATACTCTTTATAAAGGGATACCCGGGTCTCGCATGGTGCCCCTTATGACCCACGTCTCACTGTTTGGAGGGGTCGGGTGCTGGGAAAAAGGCGGGGACAAGGGGTACATCCAACGAAATGCAGTCTTCTTCTTCTTCTTCTTTTTTTATTTTTTTTAATTTTTTAACGTGCCACTACGTGTGCCAATAGTCTAATACAAGTATGTAGTAGTACGGCGAATCTACATAGTAGTACTAGGAGCGTGTTTGTTTCATCAGCCTCGACCACCTGCCTTTCGCCAGTTGTTTTTTGTCGTTTTTAAATCGATCAGATCGTCTTCTGGTTGCTCTCGCATGGTGGTCCTTTTTTTTTTGAAGGGGGGGGTCCTGTGGTGCCTGTTCTGATCACGCAGTGCTCTATTTCCCTTTGTTTCGATTCCAAAAACACGGCGCTGCATCTTCCCATATTCTAGAGGGTGATCTGTTCTCATTAGCATTTCGTGAGTAGCGGGCCCGGGTCGCACTCCATGACTCTCCACAATATTGCAGTTTATCTTTCCATATTCTACCGGAGGATTCTTTCTCAATTTGGACATTTCGTGAGTATCGGGACATGGGCCTCCCTCCACCCTTCTCCACATGTCCAAAGGCAAAAAATACGCCAGTGTATCTTTCTTTTGTTTTTTCCTTTCCTTTATGAAAAAAGTCCAGTCTGTTATAGAGGCGGGCTACTAATCATATGACAGGCCCATCAGCACCTGACTATTTTTTATCATCCCCATGTATTGCCTAACCGGTCGCCTATGAGACACCCTCCCGCCCTCATTCGTCATCACAATCCCCGGCGCATCCCTACTCCCAGCGTCCTACCTGAGTATACTGAGGATCATCACCCATTATAGTGATCTTTGACCGGGTAGCAGTTATAGCCTTCAGGGCTAAGCAGGTTTGCACCTCCCTCCCCAGCCCTCATTGGACCGTGTACCTTTCCGTATTCTGGAGGAGAATTCATTCTCTTTCTTTTGTGCATGCGGGGATTAGTGGAGCAAGGCTCTGTTCGCCGCACATGTCGAGCAGAGTTTTTTTTTGCTTTTTTTTTCTTTTCATTTTGAAGTTCATTTCTGATTTGGATATCTGGTGCATAATGAGGTGCGGGTCTTGCCCCACGACTTTCCACATGCACAATCCGCATGCACAACAGACAAAATACCGGGACCAAGTCCCACATACCCGAATTCTGGATTTCTGACCGTTGATTCTGAAAATCAACGACCAGAAATGAAGAATTCATCCAAGTGGGATTTGCCCCCCGGTTGGTAAGTATCGGGGCCGAAGCCTCAGTCCCAACTCTCCAAATGCACAACTTGAATAGATGCCACACCTCCTAAGGCTATATCATTTTTCACGCCCTGCCTACCGCTGCTCCTAAGACTATACAGGGAATCTGAAATTTATGATTCTTTTTTTTTTTTTTTTTTTTTTTTTTTTCTTTTGCACCCACCCCACGTGACATGGCCTGTCTTCGTTGTTTCATCTCCTCCCCGCATCTCGGCCGAGGCGAAGTCCTACTTGTTTTCTTTACAAAAAGGAAGGTTGGTGTCATAGTTGAGAAAACAGCAGAGAAGCTAAAATGAGAGAGTACGCACGCTACACTCTTTCAATCGCAGAATGCAAAATCGGCACTCAGATCGAGTTCTCCTTTCATCAGGACTTGATCTGGGAGCTACTCTTGCAGTTCTGCAATTATAACGGCCTACTATGGGTATGCCCTGATGCCTTTCGGGCCTGAGTGATTCCTGTGTAGGGCCACCGAAAACCCCTTTGTACTTGTTCTCACTGATAAATATCTGTAGCTGTCCCTGAGTTCCAGGTCTGGAGAGAGAAACCCTCCACCCGTCGATAGTGAAACCCATGTAGCTTTGCTGGCTTCTGCCTCATGAAGTTTCATAACCAGCCAATCTTCCTTTCCCGTTTCTTAGGCATATCCGCAATGCTGAGTTTGGGAATTTCTCCTCAATGGTAATACCGGCACCCGTCGTACTGGTGAGTATGCCTGTGCAGCATCGTTTCAGAAGACGGTCACATCAAGTGTCAGAGTTTTCATCAAGTGTCGGAGTTTGCCTCTTGTCACAGGCTTTTGGACTTGAGGGTCCTTCAGAAGGGGCGTTGGATGCTGGTGTCCAACCATCAACCGACGCAGTTTGTGCCCCATGTCCCGCGGATACAGTGCGTTTTTATCCCTGTTGCTGCATTCCTCTTGGGGGTCATCCAGTAGGCCCTCATCTGCCATGTCCTCCTCTCCTCCACCTTCAAATTAGACTCCTAGTCATCTGACTTTTGAGATTCTTCTGATGACTGTGTCCTACCTTCTTGTCACCAAATCTGAAACGCAGTTGATTACCTGAGTGGACAGAGCAGCTATCTCAGTGTGGTTATCCTGAAAAGTTCTGAAAGATTCGACAGGTAATTGAAATGGACAGGCTTAAGCCACCAGCACTTTGCCCGTACATCGGCCGCAGGGCCCTCCGCGACTCTCGAAGGCCGGCGGCGCGCTCTGGGCCGTTGATGCGATTTATCATCTGCCCAGAGGCCGCGAAAGTTGCGGGGCATTAACGACAACGCCCCGCGGCCGATGTAGGGGCCGAGTACTGATGGTGGTTTAAACCACCGGTACGCTTCCTAGCCAAAGAACAAAATATCCGGCAAGCATGCAGCAAAAACTTTCAGGGCTTCGCCTCTGGCGCTTGCGCTGTGCGCCAACATGGACGTATTTGGCTGGCGCCGCCAGTCATTTTGCCACTTACCTGAACTTCCGTGTTAACCGCCATGGTATTTTTTTTTCAAGCGGGGAAAGGTACTGGTGGTTTGAACCACCATTACTTCCAAAAACCACTTTTGCCCGGCGCAGCGGACGCCCTGCATTTTTGGATGGCACTCCCAGGCATTTTGCTCTGGCCACCGACACGTGAAGGTTGCAGCATCATGCAAAGCGTGTTGGAGAAAAATGGCCAGGCTACATACTGATCGTTTGAGGCGATGTGACATCGGTAGCTTGGGCCAGTGCAATGTACAGTAAAAGATTTGAGGAGATGTGACAGAAACATTTCCTCGACCGGTGCTGGGACAGACAGCAAGGCCCCTTCCCCGAGGTCCGCATTGCTGCGGCTTGTTGTCCAAGTGCCATGTTGCGTGTCGACCTTTCCCTTGCCATGACGTTTGCCTTGTTGTACTTGCCTTGCCGCCGATTGGCTTGGTTGTTGTTTTATGTTCTTCTCTTTGTTTCATGAGCTCTTCCACTTGAACCTGCGGCGTTTATCTTCCTTCGAGCAGGAGTGTGACGGCTAGGGCTGTTTAGTTTGAATCATGCTGCTGTTGGAGGACTGATGCAGGCTTCACTATGACCTTCACAATGCGTGTGCCTTTAAACCACCAGTACATTTCCCAACCGCTTTTTTAGAGACACGGTGTGCATGCTGCCGCATCGAGCGGCAAGTATCAGGGGCTGTTTCATGGCACACCCATCCAGGCAACACTGGTCGTATGCGAGGCTCTTTTAGCCTGGATGGACGTCCGGCGAAACGGCATCCCAACCGATGTGGCAGCATGCATTCTGTGCCTCCGAAAAAATGGCTGGAAAACGTACTGGTGGTTTATTTGTGCTGATGATTGCTTTGCCTACCTGTAACCAGTCTGCCAAGTCAGGATCTTTCTGTTGGTCGATGGTGTCTCTAGCATCCCCTAGTGCTGGTGTCTGCAACCGCTGGCTGTCAAACTCCGATCACGTGGTGGCTAAGGGTTGATTGTCCTAAGTGGTCGGGACTGAGGAGGCCTGACAGAGTGCAAGAAAGGGGGGGGGGGGGGGGGGGGGGGGGGGGGGGGGGGGGGGGGCAGGTGACTTGACAACAAGATGGTGACAGGGTGAGGTCTTGTGAGCAGAAAAAGAAGAAATAGATCACGTGGTGGCTAAGGGTTGATTGTCCTAAGTGGTCGGGACTGAGGAGGCCTGACAGAGTGCAAAGGGGGGCTGAGGGGGGCGGGAGGGGGGGCAGGTGACTTGACAACAAGATGGTGGCAGGGTGAGGTCTTGTGAGCAGAAAAAAAAAGAAAAAGATTCCTTTCCCGATTTTCTCCCAATACAATGACGGCATCGTTTTGTACGGGAAAGTAGCATTAGGGGAGAGGAGTTTCATCACAACCCAATCTGTCAGTTCTTCCGGCAGGTCTATCACTTTCCTGTCAGAGATCTTCAACAGCTGCTCCGCACTGCACTGCTTCGGGACGGTCACTGCACTGCCCCATGGGTTCTCGTCTTTGCTTTATTTATTTTTTTTTTTTTTTAACACGTCTGTCAGATACCTGCTAGCTATAATCTATATCTATATCTATACATAGATATAGTTTCATTTCTATTTACAAGAGAATTATTGCTACTTTTGTGATGCTATTTATTCTTGTATTTATAATAATAATAATAATAATAATAATAAATAAAAAAATAAAAAATAATAATATATTATTATTATTATTATTATTATTATTATTATTATTATTATGATTATTATTCATTTCATTGATCAATTTTAAAACACAACTATGCCCAAGTGTCGAAGAGCATCCGAAAAAACTGCACTACATGTTCTAACTTCTAAAGATATTTGTGCAGGGGCCTTGACACCGCCTTGTGGTATTTATATAATTTCTGTTTTGTACCGGCTGTTCACACGTCAACCGACAGCGTATGAGGTAGGCCAGCAAATGCTCACAGACACCGTACTGAAGCTGGCTTTTGCTGACAACATATTTGCACTGATTGAGATGCGTTTTTCTTTTTCTTCTTTTCCCACCCTCTATTTCCCCCTTTTTCGGAAAAGGCATACGCCCTAGCATTATTGTGCCCAACAGGACTTGAATACCTGACCTGCTTCTCAACAGTTTGGAACCATTTAGTCGCCCGGCAGACAGTGGGAAGGAAATGCATATCAGTTTGTCCTCTGTGTTCTCCTCATTTCAATGCCTTGTCATCACGACTGCATTGAGCAACGATAGAAAGCCAGTAGTTTACATTCATGTGTGACAGAGCGTACTGTATTCGGTGAGGCATAGGATCATTTTTCCCCTGCTATGTTTGGTGGAACATGGTGTCTCTTTTTTGCTGCTTGCCACCAATAGACAAGGTATTATGTGCAGTGGAAAATGGTCGCTTTTATGGGGGAAAAAGAAGAATCTCCTTTGCTCTAGCTCAGGGACGGGGCTAGCAGTTTAAAAGGGGTAGTCAGTTCATAGCCGGCTTCCAGTCAAGATGCTCAGATTGGATATAACCTCATTAATCCTCCAGGGTACAGGGCAGAGACCCATATAAAAGGCACTACGGAGTCTGACGGGCAGTTAATCCCCTCGTGTGACAGGGCAGTCAATGCTGCTATGCACTTGCATGCCTACAAAAGCTCCCCTCTTCCATGTAAAATGGGACACCGGACCCAATTTCCAGCACAAGCAGCTGCCCACCAATAGATTGGACCTGTCAACACAGGACGTATACTGTTGGGGCTTGCTCTTACCGCCACCAACAGTTGGCCTCGAGAAGACGTTACAAAAAAAAAAAAAAAAAAAAAAGAAAAGGAAAAAACATTTCCGGAGCCACTTGGAGGGGAGAGACTGGTTTATGGAGGGGATCACAGTGAATATTCCATCCGCTATTCTCCAATTCGCAGACGCAAACTGTATTTGAACTGACAGCAGCAGCCACCTGGAACGGGAAGGTTGATGTGTTTTGATGGGCTGTGATAACAGATGAATATTCCATCCACTATGCATGGCACCCTGAAAAAAGTCAGGCTCTGACCCAGCAGGTGTTACTCGTTCTTTTTTTTTTTTTTTTTAAGAAATGAGAGTAGAGGCATATGTAAAAAAAAAAAAAAAAGGAGAAAGTTGCACATATATATCTGGGAAGATTTTTATGCCCGGCCGGGCACCCGGGCGCGACACCCGGGGTACCCGGCCTTTCAAAAAAGAAAAAAATGTCCCCCCCCCCCCACTCTTCTGCGCTTTCCCAGAGGACCCCAAAACCGGGCTCATTTCGTTTTTTGAGAGCTGGCTGTCAAGGGGGGTGAGGAGGGTATAAATTCGTTTTAAATGGGCTAAAGGGGTTTGAAGGGGGGTGCCTTGGTGTGATTCTGTGATTTCCTTTTTTTTTATCTCCGATTCCGTGAGGAATTCTGATGTGACCCTCAGCTGAATATATCAAAACAGTTTGCCTTGCCGAGCCCCCTGTGGCTGAATGTTGCACCTGTTCATTAAACCACCAGTACCTCGCCGAGATATGCAGTCCGACCCTCAGACGACCGGTATGCCGAGCCTACCGAGCCTGGAGGTACCAGTCGCAGGACAGGCCGAGCCTGGAAGAACCAGTGGATAAAGAAAAAAAGAAAGAAAGCAACGACACAAGGGCCGTTATTGCTGTTCTATTCATTCTCCAAAGTGCTGATGTGAGCATGCCCTCAAAGAGATGTCTCAGCCCCGTCGCGTCTTTGTTAGAATGGAGAACAGAAAAAAAAGAAGGAAAAAAAACAACACAAGGCTTTCGCCCTGGTTGCGGTTGGATACATTGTTGGAAGTGCCAGTGCCAGTATGGCCGTTCGAGAACATAACGGAAACCGCCCTGCCTCGGTGGCAGGGGACTTCTAGAAAAGGACAAGAACCAAAAAAAAAAAAGAATACAACTTTGTGAATCATCCCCTACATATCAGTTACATCCATTGTAGAATGGAAGTGCCAGTGCCAGTATGCCCGATCGAGAACATCACAGAGGGGACTTCTAAAAAAGGAGAACCAAAAAAAGAAAGAAAACAACTTCATGAATCTATCCCGACATATTAGTTACATCCATTCTTGGTAGAGGGGATTAGTAGCACTGCCTCGTTGCCAATGTTCCCCAACATCATAGCAGTACGTGAAGCAGGATTTTTTTATTTTTTTTTTTCCCTGCACCTTTTTACAGATGAAATGCAGCGACCGGTTACTCACTGCTGCGACCTCCGTCCGACGCGGTGTGTTAACAGGCCGCGTCGAAGAAAATTAGCTGGGCGAGGTACTGCTGGTTTAACAGTTAACAATCAGGTCATGAATTTGAATCCTGCCGAAATTACACACATACAACAAGGTTAGGAGCGACCCCCTTCTGACAAAACCAAAAAAAATGGCACCTTTTTCGATCCAGGTCTCCTCACACGAACTCCCTTGAATATATTTGGCTACAGTCCCCAGAGCACTAAGGTGCGTGTGTCCTGAGTGTGTTATCATTTTCTTGCAAAGTTCCCTCGGCTAAAGAGTAGTGGGTGGGTTCCTTCGCACTTTCCGTCTTGCTTCGGGATCACTGGCAGCATCCAATCCACGGGGTGGTAGCCTGCTTCTTTTTCAAAAACAGTTATTTAAAATGACGCACTCTTCTGTGGTGCCCCATGGCAGCCCCAGAGGGGGTCCCAACTCCCACCCCTCGTAATTTTTTTAACTCGAGAAAAGTTTCCCTACGTCCTGCCCATGTGGAACCCCTCATATTTCTTCGCTTGTCCTGCCCATGTGGCTGAAAGTCCCCCTAGATCCTGCCCCGGAGGGGGTCCCGAGTCCCACTCCTCATATTTCCTCACTCCCCTGCCCAGAGTTCGCAACTGGGATTTTTAGGAATACCTGTACCTCGACTCCTGCCCATGCGGCCGAATAGCCTCAACACTGCCCACCGTGTGATTGTTAGTGCACGGATCATGAGTTCAAATCCACTGGAACTCCACCAGTGTACGCACCCCCCCCTTCTGAGTCTAGCCTCATGTCCTCAGTTCGGGTCAGGTTATACGATGGCTAGACTCAGAGCGTGTTTGTTTCATCAGCCTCAGCCCGGCTGCTAGCCCACGCCGGGCCACTTCTTCAGATAACTCAAGTCCTCAGTTCGAGTCAGGTTATACCACAGCTCAACTCGTCTGAGCTTTCTTATCGAAGTTGTTCAGCCCAGGGACTCACCTGACTGGGCTTCGAACCCAGCACCTACTAGCTGAAGCCCACACGTGCACCCATATGAGCTAGTTCTTGGGGATGGATCCTACCTTTCTTGTCTCCTGAATAGAGTACAGGTTATTATGTCTGTTTTGGGTAGAATGTACTAATGCAGGTTATTATGTCTGTAATGAGGGTAATTTCCAACTCAGATACAGATTTGATGACAACATGTCTAGTTTCTGAGGAACACCTCGCACGTATGAGACAATTCCTGGTGAACCATCCAATAGAGCAATGGATAAGTGTGTTACATGCACGGGACACACATCAGAGATTCCGTACATAGATGTTGGGTTCAATGCCCACTCCCTCATCTCATGCCGGAGAGATGCAGCTCGTGGCTCATTGACCAAGGGGACAGCTCAGTTTTGTATCTGTTCTGTAGACCCCCCTTGTGGGCCGGTTCTATACTGGTAGTTCCCACGATCACAACTTTAATTGAATTGTATACAGGGCTTGACCAACCCTGGTGACCACTCTTCTAGGTATAGGGAGCCGGAGCACAAGTTGTTCGGGAGAGTGGGGTGAGGCGGGAGGAGTGATGGACTAGACAGGTTGGTCGGCCCTGGGGTGCTTGGGGCAGATCAATAGCCGCATCAGAATAAAATAGCTTGGAAAGGAACTGGCGGTGAAAAAAAAACAGAAGAAAAAAAGCAAACACCTGAGTACGGATCCGGGCCGCCCGGCCGACCGGCGCCTGCCCGGGGTAGGTCCCGGGCGGCCCGGTTGGGGGCCGGCCCCCCCCAGCACACTCACCTGTAGGGGGGTTTCAGACCCCGAATGGACTTGTTTCTGCGTTGCCAGTGCCTACCGGGTCCGACCACGCCCAGAAAACGGCGCGTCGGGCCCGTGAGGCCTGCTTTTTTTTTTCGAATTTTGGAAGGCCCTCCAGCCGTCGATCATCCATGATCGACGGCCAGAGGGCCGTTCGTTTTTGGAGGGAAACAGGACGCCCCGTTTGAACAAGCGAGTGGCTTGGGCGGTCTGCATTGGGTTTCCAAACGGGGCCCCTGCTCCAGCCGCCGCGTTTCGACCACACGGAGTCCGTCTTCCAAGCAGCTGCCTGTCGTCGAAGCAGCTGCCTGTCGTCGAAGCAGCTGCCCGTCGTCGCCCGTCGCCCGTCGTCGAAGCTGCCGCCTGCCGTCGCCATCGGCTGGGACTGCCGTCGCCCGTCGTCGAAGCTGCTGCCTGCACTGCCGCCCGTCATCGACGACTGACGGTCTCTTCTTCTTCTTCTTCTTCTTCTTCTTCTTCTTCTTCTTCCCTCCTCCTCCTCCTCCTCTTATTCTTCTGCTTCTTCTTCTCTCCTCCTCGTCCTCCCCCTCTTCTTCATCTCTCGTCGTCCTCCTCCCCCTCATCTTCTTCTTCTTATGGTTCTCTCCTCCTCCTCCTCTCTATCTTCTTTTTGAGAAGTTTTTTTTTTTTTTTTTTACATTCGTTCCTGATAGGTCGCGAGATAAAAGGCAGGTAAGACAAAAAAAAAAAACTGCTCCGCTCGTCATCTTCTTCTTCTTCTTCTTCTTCTTCTTCTTCTTCTTCTTCTTCTTCTCTCCTCCACCGCCTCCCCCTCTTCTTCTTCT
>BFEA01000028.1:1835201-1845466 GCA_003427395.1 Chara braunii
CTTCTTCTTCTTCTTCTTCTTCTTCTTCTTCTTGTAGGACCGCCGCCACAGCCCGTCGCCATACCCCGCCAGCACACCATACCGCCCTGCCGCCGCCGCCATCTTCTCCATCGTATTGCAGGTCGCCTGAGGCGCGGCAGGTTTAAAAAAAATAAAAATAAAAAAATCTTCATCTTCTTCTTTTCTCCTTCGCCTCCCCCTCATCTTCTTCTCCTTCCTCATCTCTCCTCCTCCCTTCTTCTTCTTCTTCTTCTTCTTTTCTTCTCCGCCTCCCCCTCGTCTGCTTCTCCTTCATCTTCTCTCCTCCTCCTCCTCTTCCGCCCATCTTCTTCTTCTTCTTCTTCTTCTTCTTCTCTCGTCCTCCGCCTCCCCCCCATCTTCTTCTTCCTGTTATAACACGGAGACATCGCAGACACCCCAACCTAGTATATACTCGGTATCACACATGCAGCAAAACAGCAGGCAACATACATGCAGAGTCCCCAACACCCATAACCCCCCCCTCACACCAGACAACCAAAACCAAAACCGAAATCAAAATTTTATTGCAGATTCGGGGTCCTCTCGCCGAGCACAGTAGGACCCCGCCCTCAAAAAAAATAAAATAAAAAATTCTGGGCTGTTTTTTGGCCCGCCCGGTTTGACCGGGCGACCTGCCCGGGCCCCACCCGGCCGGGCGGCGTCCGTACTCAGGGAAACACCAAAAAGAGGCTCTTGCCCTACGAGATTGTCCAGCGGCAAGCATATAATCGAGCATTGGAAGAAAAGGGGCTCAGACATACTGGTGTACGAGCTTCCTTGCTCATATATTGGGCCTCTCCACTACACAACACTGAACAGTGAACATGCGTTTGGATGGTTTTTTGAACTTTTCTCTGTACCAGGTGCATTACGACAAGTCCAACTTTTTTAATGAATTGGGTTCATAAAGCATTTAACTGCATGTAGAGTGTTGTGCGGTGGAGCGAGGCCCATCGTTTGGCCCCAGATTTCCATAATTCCGCAAAGTCCAAACCAAATGAAACAGTTTCAGAATATGGATTGCCTTCGACTTTTTCACTTTGACTTAATAGCCAGACACCTTCCATTCTGAGAGCATGCTCACACCAGGCCCTCGAAATCATGGAATCCCAAAACCAGCGGCCAGACTGTGTCCCTGCAAGAGATGGACATCATCTGGCCTCTCATTTTGTGGTTCTGCAATTTCGAGGGCCTAGTGTGAGTATACTCTGAGATGCAGTAGCGCCGTTCCTTTTCCACCCGCAAGTCAGTCTGTGTGCATGAAAGCGCACATCTCCCTCCCATTGCAATTGCAATTGGAGAACTGCGGCTTTCATCAGCATTGACTACCTGTAAACTCCTCAAACGAGGATCCATTGGAGGGCAAGTCCGGTGCCAGCACCCGCGGTAATTCCAGCTCCAATAGCGAACATTTAAGTTGTTGCAGTTCAAAAGCTTGTAGTTGGATTGTGTATGGGACTGGTCGGTCCGCTCTTGCGGGCGTGTACTTTCCCTTTCGCCTTTTCTTGCCGGGGATCCTGATTCAGGGCATACCCACACTAGGGACTTTTTCTACTCCACTCCGGACGTAATTGTGGTCAAATACACACATGGTGGACCGAGAAAGCCGTCAGAGAGTCTAGTCTTATTCTTCTTCCCGTCGTTGTGGATCATTGTTCCTTGGTATGCATTTATGAGTTTTCCCCTTCCGTGCTCTTGTTCTTCCTCCTTGGGACAACCTCAACGACTTCTCCAAATGGTGCCTTGTTCCCACGTGTCCAATTGTTGCAACTCCACGGCTATTTTGCGTAAAGCTGACTTTGGGTTCTTTTGGTGTTCTTATAGAAACACAAAGGCATACTCCTCATTTCTTCTTCGCCGACAATTTATGGGATCGACCCTCATGACCCTTCTGAACTGTAATCAGATTTGTAAAGGTTTGGACCAATGCTCCTTTTCACCTTCTGTGACTCTCTTCACCTTTTTTTTTTTTTTTTTTTTTTTTTACATCAGATGCCGGTGCCTTATCCTTGGAGAACGGCTGCTGATGGCTCCGATCTCATTCGAGGAGAGCAGCACGTGGCGGAAACCGGGTCCAGCGTCCCACGATACATCGAATCGTGACCCTGTTCATCTTTTTGACGTCAACTTACATGATACATCGAAGCTGACTCTCTTCACCTTTTGATGTCAACTTACAAGCAGTCTGAATGTGTTCCACTCAGTCATTGTTCCAACACCAGTTGAATTGTTCCCAAATTTTCCAGTGTAGAAGGTTTTCTCCACAATAGCAAGCTTTCCACTATAGCAAGCTTTCGTTCCCTTACCCACTGGGCATTTCCTCTTGCTTTCTAGGGGCATTTCCCTTTGCTTTCTTCAACCAGTCACTTCAACCTTCATCTAATCTCCATCTCCCACCAAGATCTCTCGTGCCCAACCATGCAGCCTTAAATCCTTCCCATCGATAGCTTTAGCGTGTCTCCTCCTCCTTATACCCTACCATTCACTTTCCTGATAGGAGCTGCACAAGACTTTCACTAATCAACATGTGGAGGAGTGAGCATCTGTCCACCTGATTCGGAATCTAGAGGGGAAGGGGAGCGGGGACTGCAAAGGGAACACTAAAGGAGCCCTACAGAGATTGCCTTTTTTCCAATCGACGCTTGGTTCAGAACAGCAGAATGAAAAATGCTCCCCGTAACCTGCAACATTCTCAGAGTATATTTTGCCAAATTTCTTTTGTGCTGTTGCCGGTGCCCTTTTCTTCCGCGCCACTACATTTTGTCCCGGCCTGGATGAGCACCCGGGACTCCGTCTCATCCACCCAGACCTTTGGCACTTTTTTTTCCACCCCAGCTCACTTTGAGGCTGGGCCTGTGTACGGCTTTTTGTGCCAGGCCGTTTTTCCTTCCAGGCCCTCTTGCTGAGACTGCAAGGGAGGGGATGGACAAGAGCAGGGACACAGGGTACACGTTCATAGGCCCAGCCTGGGTTTGTAGCCACACGGCCTCACATCCGGTCTGCCGTACATCAGTTAGATCGGACGGCCCAGGTGGAGGCCAACCTTGGTACCTTGGTGAGTAGCTCGCCTAGTACTATTTACGAGAGACCAGCCCAGTAGTTCAGAGGTGTTTCTCACTTGCTTCCCATGCCACCAGGCTGCCGAGTTTAGCAGCCCAGATCTAGTTGAGGTCGATGAGCACCGTTAGAGGAGTTACAGTAGCGCTGTAGGAGGTCAGAGGAGAGCGGAGGTCAGCGTGGAGGCGGTCTACTCACCTGACACCATATCTTGGAGGTCTGCTGACACCCATAGCTGGTCTTCTTCTTCCTCAAGACACCTGCAGTGCATCAGCGGGTCAAGGCTCTCCCTCTCATGGTCATTATCATCTACGGCGGGAGAGAGAGAGAGAGAGAGAGAGAGAGAGAGAGAGAGAGAGAGAGAGAGAGAGAGAGAGAGAGAGAGGCTTCCACATTCCTCCTTGTCCTCTCTACATCCTCTAGACACATAAAGAGACTGGAGACTTGACAGTGGTGCTATGGGAGTCAGCTCCCTGGTTCAAGATATGAGATTCATTGTCAGAGGGCGTTTTGGAGGTTGCAGGCAGACCGGGGTGGAGTGATGCCAGACATTCCGTTTTCTTCTGCTGCTGCTTCTTCTTCCTTCCTTCCTTCCTTCCATCTCCCTCCACCTGTGTGATTGCTGGAGGGAGGTTCTTCTATGATTGGACCCCTCCCCGCTTGTGTGAGATCAGATCTGCATCAAACTGTCATTTTGCCACATTGTCAGTCAGTCCTGTCTGATCTGAGTCGACTGCTGCGTGACATTGCATCTCTTCCTCATATTCATGATGTTTGGACTTGCATTGCCGCCAGGCAAGCATCAGTTAGGCACCTTGAACCCCTTTAACGAGCAGCTCATGGTTGAGCCTGCACAGAACTCAGAGGAAAAAGAATGAATGGCACAAAACAACGTCCGTACACACCAGCTTTTGTCATCCAGACGGTCAGGAAACCCTGCACCCATTTCTGGAACAGTACATACACGAAACTGTGGAGAACTGAGAGAAGAGATGAATGGCACCGCAACAAAAAGGAGATAAGCATACCTTGGTACAATGAGAAACATTGTAGCTGCAAAAGTCTGTACTAAGATATTCTTACCAAACTAAGACCGTGATGAAACATGACGGGCGACAGCAGAGATCCATAAGACCGTGATGAAACATGACGACGGGCGACAGCAGAGATCCATCCGCAAACGACGACACAATTATCACATACACATTCAGAAAACCACACCTGATTGATGCAAAGGGTAGGCTAAATCTAGTGCAGGCGATGGACGCTTATATTGATCGGTTCACAATTGCTATGGACCGATCAGACATGTGCGGCACACGCAGTACCGCTCACGCATTTGATGATGAATGGCATGTTCATCCTACGATCAGTCTGTGAATAGTACGTCAGCCTTGAGATGAATGGAAAGGACTACAAGTTATATCATACAGCCAGCTGTATCCTGGCCCCTGACCGGTCAAGCAATCATCAAAGCAAAGCACATTGCCTGCTACACCTATCTGTGCTCATGACTGACCGCCTTCTCCTCAAAATCTTTTCTGTTGTACTGAATCACAACCAACGCACATACATCCATTCTGCCACTGTCCTCCATTCGACAAGCAAACTGGCACAGACATGATACAAGCTTCCAAGTCCCAGCAACCTGCTAAGGGCATACTCACACGAGAACCTTTTTTAAGCCCATCTGACTGCAATTACGCCATGATCAGGATGCACCTGATCGCAACCGCGTCCTGAGCTGAGTCGAAAAAGTCCTAGTGTGAATATGCCCTAAGTAAGGTGGCAAGTTCTGGCAAGCAGGAAACAGACAGACTAACAAACATTTGCAGGTCCGCAAGTCATCCAATCCTCTTCAGATTCTGCAAATGCTGGACTACCCGTAGCTTTTGTCTGTCAGCTTGTGTTTTCTTGCTCTTCCTCATCACACCTTCTCGTGATCTACGCTCCTCATCCCCTACCCCTACCCCTACCCAACCATCCTCCTGTACAGTCTCCCCCCAGGTCTGCTTCCATATCCTTCCTACTGCCTGGAACAGAAGGAACTTCGTTTATTTTACAACAATAATCACACATACCTATGCTGCTGCTCATTGTTGCCACTTTCAAATCCAGCCAAGGAACAAATTTGCTGAAGAAGCGTCCACTTTTCAGTAATACCTGCCAAGAGGAGGAAGAACTCCACAAAACGCAGGCACCGTTCACCTGCTCTAGTCCGCCCCCAAATATTGTTTTAATGCGCAGGCTGCCATTGCTGTTGCTCAAGGCTCTCTTCAAACCACAACTGTTTCAGAGCCCTGTCTTGCCGAATCTGCAGGCTCAGTATCAGGATTGGGCCGGTGGCGTCCCAACCTCTTTTGAGCCCCTGCTGCTCACCACTATCACAATTTTCAAGGGCCAACAGATAAGCCCCGAAGAACAAATTTGCGGGAGAAGTTCGGGTATTGAAGTTCGGCTGTTCAGTCGTACCTGCAAAAAGGAGGAACTCCACAAAACGCATGCGCACTTCCCCCTGCTCAACTCCACCCACAAATAGTATCTTCGCGTACAGGGCGCTATGTTGTTGCCCAAGGCTCTCCTTAAACCACCACTGTTTTAGAACCAGTCTTGTTGAACCTGCAAGCTCAGCAATGGGACTAGGGCGGTGGCATCCAACCTGCTCTCAGCACACGAGCAATTTAAAAGAAAAAGAATAAAAAAAAGGGACCAAGCCTGGGATCCAGGTTCAGTTGGGGGTTCCCCCAGCAGATGCAAATTTCTACCATACAGCCAATACCTGGACGCTATTTCCACTTCCGAAGAGCCTACTAGGGGCCTCCTGGGAATTCCGTGGAAAATTCTGCGCCCGTGGATTCGCTGACAGCTTAAAGCTGCACCAGCACTCGCAGCAACAAGCGCAGCCGCAGCAAACAATGACCATAACAGGATGCATCGGCACAACTCACTAGTGCTCTGAGAGGTCGCAACAGCGACCACAGTACCAAATAAACAGTGTGGTCTACCAGCCGCTACTCTCATTTGGGATCACTTGAAATGGCGAAGGCAGCATACAGCCTACAACAACGGCCTGCCTATCATCTGCACAACGCTTTGGGGTGGCAGAGCCTGCACACCCAGACTCATGGCCAGCTACTGTCGTCCGTGTTGCTGCTGCTACTCGGTGAGCTGCGACTGTCACTAGAAGAAGATTTTCCATCTTTGACAACATGATGGGGTGAAGGTCTATCATCCATTTTCTTTGGCGAGGATTTGAGGGAGGAGAACTCCCATTCGCCTTTTCCATCCCAATCCGCTCTCTGAAGAGCCTCGGTGAGAGCAAGCACCGGATACTGGCACTTCCCTCCCCTGGTGTTCTTTCTCCCATCCCTCACCACGCCGCCTACGAACAGCTCTGCCTCCTCAATTAAACCTGAGAAGTTCTTATAAAAACTCTCCACATATAGCTTTCGGTCGAGCATTCCATACAACAGGGTCTCTTTCCGATTTCCGCCTTCCGGAACATTCAGCCAGAGTCTCTGTATGTCCCACCGCAAGCGTGCCAGCAAATGGAATTTGTAATGCTGCAAGCAGTGGTAAACGGAACTGCGAAGGGAGCAGTGCCAGCCCACATCCACAGTTGTTCTTTTCCTTTTCCCAACCTTAACCCTGACAGGACAGGCAGCCTCCACGTCAGTTTTCCCATCAGTTTCCTGAGCAGGTGCCTCTTCCAGAAGGTCAGAGAAATCAAATTCCCACAAGGCGCTGGGCTTGTAGCTACCACCCACAAAAACCAGCTGTAAAACACAGGCACACATGCTAAAGTCAGCGTACAGGCGGCAATTCCATCAAAGACATGCGGGTCAACGTAATAATCCACTTACCAGGGGGAGAAAAAATAAAATAAAAGAGGGCTTAGAGGGGGGAACAAAAGGGGTTAAGAGACCTGACACCCACCCTTTAAAAAATCCATTAAATTTGGGATGGTAGTACGCTATAGAGAAGATTAGCATGCCCCCTGTGCACGGATGGCACATACAAGTCAAGAAATGCTAGACAATCAAAGGGAAAAGACGAAAGAAAGCAAGCAAGAAAGAAGCCTGACCCCCCCCCCCCCCCCCCCCCCCCCAAAAAAAAAAAAAAAAACCCCCCCCCCCCCCCCCCCCCCCCCACAAAAAGACAGAAATAATCCTTCCATCCTCGCGCAATAACAACCCAATCAATCAACCCACAACATCCCAGACCCCAACACGGACAAATCATATCCAAACAATCTAACGCCCATCCGACGCAATCCCCTCCCCCACACCCTATACTTCAGACACACTATCACTTCCCCCATCCTGTCTCTTATACACATCTAGATGTGTATAAGAGACAGAATATTGACACTCCAAAAAACGCACCAAGAGACTTCATGCTCCAGCCATTCCGGCCCCCCTCTCCAACAACCAAGTCGCAGCTAAAATACCCAGGGACCACCAATTCCTTACCCCTCACATCCAACCATACACCCCGCCTCTTCTCACCATCAGACAGACACAAATATTGACACTCCATCCTCAGCCCTCACTTTTCACAAGCCCGGTTGGGGCCCCAGTAGAAGGTGGCTTCCTAGGGTATAGGGTATAGGGGTTACGTACATGATTATGTACATGATTACGCACATGATTGTAAATACATGACCTTATTTCTTTATCTTCTTGTAGCAATTCTGAATACAAATTCAAGAAAAAAGCAAGGGGTGCCTGTCTGCTTATACTTGTCACAATGACAGTTGCAGATCCCACTCTGAGAACTCTGTGTTTTCTAAGAAGTCACTGCCTTTCTGACGAGTTATTTATTACCAAGCTTTCGATGTCTGAAGCGTTTTGGCTTGCCTGCGAGCCCAATGTGCATCTTTCTAGTACCCAAGCTTTCTATGTCTGAAGTGTATTGGCTTGCTTGCGAGCCAATGTGCATCTTTCTAGTACCCATGCTTTCCATGTCTGAAGTGCTTTGGCTTGTCTGCAAGCCAATGTGCGTCTTTCTAGTATCCACTGAGTCTGTTGAGCGCTACCAAATTACTCAAGAGTTTGCCCACGTTGTCCTGTGTCTCGGGAGTCACATGTTTGTAAATCCATGTCGATATAGAGAGACAGGGGAAATTAGATAGCCCAGGGAAATACGTGTATATGTAGAACAGGGTGTGATATATATATATATAGGGTAACGGACCCATCAGGGATTTTCTCTTCTGTAACTCCAGGAGGCCCTGCAGTCCAATAGGATTAGAACTTAGAAGTAGGACAATGATGGCACCGGACCAAGCCCAGACAGACATCAGGTCATGTCCCTAGAGAACAGGTCGGCTTACAGTCTGCAATAAGAGGTCGATGGACCCTGGGGTAGGTGGATTAGGGCCTAGAATGGCCGAGGGCTACGAAGCTTGCCCGGTTGGGCAGCCTCGGGCTGGAGAAAAGACCTCCATAGCTATAGAGCACGAGTACAAGCGAGAACGAAAAAGGATAGTCTATAGTTGTTGAGTTAGTGCTCACATTGGGCATGTAGACGAAGAAGAAGAAGAAGACTTCAGCTTACCAAGACGAAGAAAAAGAAGAAGAGGGAGGCTGTAATGAGGACTCCCCTTTGGGTATTGTTGACTCCCATCTTTACAACTGTGTGATTCACTGCATCAACAAGGCCATTTTACGGATCTGCTGAGTGGAGACTTCACACAAGAAATGAGGTTCCAGTGGAGAGACGGGGGAGTTTTCCTTGTGTTGTCTTCTGTGCATCCCGTTTGGGAGATGTTGATAACATGCTGGACATGAGATGCGCTGCATCAACAAGGCCATTTTACAGATCTGATGAGCGGAGACTGCACTCAAGAAAGCAGCAGTATAGGAATGGGATATGAGTGGAGACTTCACTCAAGAAAAGCCGCAGTATGGGAAATTGGAATGGGATAAACATTGCACCTAATCATTTAAGAAGTTAGAAGAGGCGTTAATACACATTACCACCTTCTGAAGAACGCAGGTCCTTCCATACCTTCCGTAGTTACAACAGATACGAGTCAGATCGGAATAAGGGCTGTACTGTAACAGGATGACGGCAAACTACACGCATGCACATACGAGAGAGAACTACACACACTATACGAGTCGTTGCAAACTTGGCAGCAGTTGTCTTCTGACAGAGAAGAGAAGCTGCATGCACATACGAGAGCGAACTACACACACTATACGAGTCGTTGCAAACTTGGCAGCAGTGTCTCCTTGGTAGACACTTCAAAGTCTACTCGGACCACGAGATCCTGTGATGGCTGAAAACTCAGTCTAGAGTGTCAGCGGCTGAAAACTCAGTCTAGCGTCAGCGAAATTAGCAAGGTGGTCGCAGGAGACTGACGAGTTTGATTTTGAATTGAAGCCCGTCAAAGGGAAGTATTATAATGTCCTAGGGCCGATGCCTTGTTCTGTAGAGCAGACTATTTCTGACGGACCTCAATGTCGCACACGAATTATAGCAGAAAATCAGAAACGCAATCGCTACAGACCCCATACTTATTGAAGTAATTGATTGTGTAAAGAACAGACCCCAAGATGTACCCGAAAATAGAATGACTAACGGACACAACTTTCTGTCACCCAGAGGAGAAGACAGACTGTGTATTCCAAGCTATGAGCATATTCCTAGTATGATCCTAGGACAGTGCCACAACACAGGGGCTACATTTTTGACAGAGAACAGAAAGAAAGATATACACAACTATACTTGGTTTTACTCCACCCACAAACGGGAAAAATTAGAGGTGTAGGGAGGACAGGCCGGACGTTGATACGGAAGATAAGACAGGGCGGAGCAGGCGGAAACCTCAGACGGTTAACAAACATGACATTCTGCATGACAAGGAAGTTTAGGCACCAAGGCGACCCACAGAATTTTCGATAACTGGCCAAAGAGGGTTTAGGCCCTTTGGGAAGCGCTGCAGGAGTAGTAGTAGCGCTAGCAGTAGTCTTCAGCGCTGGGCGCTAGTAGCGTTAGCAGTAGTCTTCAGCGCTGGGCTCTAGTAGGAGCTAGGATAGTACTGGAGAGAGAGAGAGATTGGGCGGAGGCCAGGGAGACTTACCTGCAGCGCCATAGCTCCAGCTCCGTCTTCGAGATACCTGCAGCACAGCGCCAACTTCACAGGTTAGTACCTGGCACGTGAGAGAGAGAGAGAGAGA
>BFEA01000028.1:1852638-1884226 GCA_003427395.1 Chara braunii
ACACACACATACACACACATACACACATACACGCATACACACACAATATCACGTATGACGAATAGCAAGGTGGGCCCTCCTCTCTCTCTCTCTCTCTCTCTCTCTCTCTCTCACACACACACACACACACACACACACACACACACACACACACATACACATACACAATCACACACATACACGCATACACACACAATATTAATGACGACAGGGAATGGCACAAAAAACCAAAAAAAACACGAAGCACAGAGCTTGTTCTGTTTTCCGTCTTGATTTTGTCGGATCCTACTGACAATGTGTTTTGCTGTTTCTTGTCTGTTTTTTTGCATTTACTACATCTCTCGTTCGAAATGGCCCATTCACTTCAGAGGGCTACAGCGGGACGCGGCAAGTGCATACCAGGCTATCGTCTTCCCGCGAACACAACGCACGCTGGTCATGCTGGTATACACACTATGTTTCCGACCCGATACAGTCATGACGAGGGTGCATTACGTTCGCTGAAGACGGTAGGAAGGAGCCTGACTGCCTTCCAGAGGCTAAATCGATCCAAAAGAGGGTGGGGGGGGGGAGGGGGCGGAACGCATCCTGGTCCGGCTGATTTTGGGAGCGAGGTCCCTCCCTCCCTTCCCAACCAAGCCCAATCGGCGAGAGATCGAGCCAGCTTAGTGAGCTGGAGAGCTCGGGCGATCCCAAAGTGAGATTCATCGGCCGTCAAAAAAAAGAAAAAAAAGAGGTTCATCGGCCGTGAACGGGCAAGCGAGATAGCCAAGATCAAGCGCAATCGACGGGCATCCATCAAGCGCTATCGAAGGGCATCCATCAAGCGCTATCGAAGGGCATCAAGCGCAATCGAAGGGCATCAAGCGCTATCGCAGAACATCAAGCGCTATCGAAGGGCATCAAGCGCAATCGAACGGCATCAATCGATGGGAGAGAGAGTGAATTCGAGTAGGGTGGACCGGATGATCTCATACCGAGGTCGAGCGGGATCACGCGGATGTATATGTCAGTATGAGGTATGAGATGAAGAGGAATCGAGCTGGCGACCTGAGGGCGAGAAAGAACAATCAAGTTCTACAGAATAAAGAGCTCAATGGAACCGAGCAACGAGTGAGAGAGGTGGAGAGCAATCGAGAGAAGGAGATGGCCAAGATCGAGAAATCTGAAGTCAGCCACATCTGCGAGATCAAGAGATGTCAACAATAAAGAGAGATCGAGAGAGATCGAGAGATCTTTTCTGAGCGGCAGCAAGCCAAAGACATCGGCCAGAGCGGCTGAAGTCGAAGGAGACGGAAGCCAGCAAAGCTACCTGTCTTCACCCGAATAGAACGCCCGATCATTAAAACCATATTTGGGGCAACTGTCAGTCCAGGTGCAGACATAATGACCGGGCGTTCTATTCAGGTGAAGAAGGGTACCGCCTTCCCCCGAGCACAACGCACCCTCATTTTGGCCGTATCTGGCCGGAAATATAGCTTGTATACATTCATTTTTGGGGTGCGTTATGTTCGGGCGAAGCCGGTAGTCATGCGATCATCGCGAACATCGAGCGAGAAGTTGGCCGCGCGAACGAGTGATTGAGACGACCACGATCGAGCACGATCGAGCGTGAACCACACCGCGAGATCGATCGAGAGATTTCAGTGCCATCAACCGTCTTCACCGGAACAGAACGCCCTTGGTGCGACTTTCAGTCTAGATGCAGCCATAATGACCGATGGAGAGCGATCAATCGAGCAATCGAGCAAGCGAGCGAGCGAAACCGGCAAGATAGATTGAGCGCGATCGAGCGAAGTCACAGAACAAAACAGATCTACGACTTTTACGAGTCAATAACATGACTTGAGTAGGAGGAGACACCACACACACGGGGTGTAGGCCTTTTCCTTTACACGCATCAGTTAGTTCCACAAAACAGATTGATCGGTCGAGGGCGATCGACCGAAGAGCGATCAAAGATCAACAGATTGTCATTCGTTAACCAACCAACCAACCCCGCCAAAAAATAAAACCGAAAACCGAAAACCGAGTCGTAAAACAAATCGAACAACGAGCTGGAAGAACCGGGRGGGGGGGGGGGGGGGGGGGAAAAAAAAAAAAAAATTTTTCCCCCCCCCCCCCCCCCCCCCCCCCCCCCYSCMCCSCTGCATTGCTTACGTAATTACGAACCTGGGTGCAGAAATCTGGTGTTAGCAGGCAATGAAGCAAGTACTGCAAATACACCTTGAATACAATAAATGGAATTCCACCGCTATTCGTTCGATCGGTCTCCTTCACCTCATCATCACCCGATACCGCGATGAATTTCTCCTCTTTGTAAGAGTCACGCTTCTTTCTTCGTTTGCTCTTGTCATCGCCATCGCCATCGTCATCTTCATCACCATAGACGATAAATCCACTCAGTGACTCAGGGTCGGAATCGGAGACGGAGTCAGCAATGGTGGAACGCCACTTCCCTCGACCGCCCACCTCTCCATCCAATGCACAACTACTACGCTCCTCATCTTCCTCCTCCTCCTCCTCCTTATCCTCCTCCTCCTCAACCGTCTCTGAAGGAAGGAGGCCAAGATGCTTCTCTCGATTGCGCTTCAATCTTTCCAACAGAGTGTCCGGCTGGCGATCACCAGCCTTAGCCGCCATAACTGGATTGGCTTGCTGCGTGCCTACGTGGTGCTGCTGCTGCTTAGTCTCCTTCTTTCTTCCTTTGCCTTTCCTTTTTACCATTGCTGCCGCTCCCACCCTCGACCCTGTGCCTCCATCTTTCTCTTCTTCTTCTTCTTCTTCTTCTTCTTCGTCTTCGTCTTCTTCTTCTTCTTCCTTCTTCTTCAACCTCTTCATCGACCTCTTCTTCTCGTTCCCTGGCCGTGCCAACGACTCCATTTCCTCCACTGATGATGACAATTTCCTCTTCTCCGGCTTGGAAGACTGCCGGTGCCGCCGCCCTCCCTTCCCGTCGTTATCGCATTCTGCAGCGCTGGCTTTTGGCGGCGAATCCCGAGGTGAGTTTCTCTCTCTCTCCCTTCCCTTCTCCTTCTCCCCCACCCCCTCCTCTTCTCCCTCGGCGCCCTCCGCCTCTTTCCGCTGCATCTGTCTTTCATCCTCCTGCTCGCTGTCGCTAACAACGATCGCTTTTCTGCCCCTCCATTTCCTTTCCCCCCCTCTCGAACCACGTTGCTGTGGAGATGGCGACCCCTTTCGACCACTCTCGCCATCGCCATCGCCATTATCCTCCACGTGGAGATGACCTTCTTCTTCTTCTTCTTCTTCTTCTTTTTCCTCGTCTTTTTCTTTTTGTTTTTTTTCTTCTCGCTGTTTCCTGTCCGTTTTCTCTTCCCCCGTCAGCTCGCCCAACGTCTCTGTCCCCTTTCCCCTACCCCAACCGTCGTTGTCGACCCGCACTTCGCGACGGGCGCGCTTCCCCCCATCCCCCAAACCAAGCGGGGAAGAGGGAGCTTCGCCGCCGCCGTCGGCACTCTCATCGAGATCGTGGTCCCAATCCCTAGAGGCAACGTGATCGCCACTCGCTGCGGCGGGTTTTGGTACCTGCGCCCATTCCATCGATCGCCTCCTGCCTTCTCTGCCCGAGCCGGGCGAACGGCAAGCAGAAGGAGAAGCAGAAGCAGCAGCAGCAGCAGCAGCGCCCCTGCTTACCCCATCGCCCCCCGCCTTTCTCTGTTTCAGAGGCTGCCTCCTTGCGTTTCGACGTTGCAGAGCAGAAGCGAAGAAATGCCACGTGTCCTTTGCTACGCTCTCTTCGTCCCCCGTGCAGTCGTCATCTCCTTCCTGCGCTTTGCTCCGCTTATTCCTTCTTCCGGGATACCTCCTTTCCTCTCTCTGCCGCCTCTCCTGGTGGTGCGCAACCATCGCTGCTGCAGAGGTCTTACCGTGTCGTGCTCGTCTTCTCCGCGCCTTCTCTAATTGCTTTTCTTCTTCCTCCTCGTAAAGGGTCTCCGGATCCTTCGACACATTATCATAGCGCCTTTTCCGGCTTCTTTCTGGCTCCTGCCCCTCGTGCTCTTCCACTTCCTCACTGTTCACTAGGAAGTCGCTCAGGCTATCGCCTCCTGACTCGTCTGAAACTTTCTCATATCCACCTTTGAACAACCTTTGGCTCCCCGCTACCCTTAAACACCCCTTTTTCACATCTCCCCGCCGTTCTCGTCTTCCTCCCCCTGTCCCTGTCTTTTCCCCCTTTAAATCCCGATCCCTCCTACGGGAACCGACATCTCTCATCTTTTTCAACAACTGCTTACCACCACCTTTTTTTCTTCCACTTCTCGTTAGCATTTTTTCCTCCTCCTCCCCCTCCTCCTCCTCCTCCTCCTCCGTCTCCTCTTCACCATCGCTTTTACTACTGATTTCAGCTCCCTCGTCCTCTTCTTCTTCTTCTTCTTCTTCTTCTCCTTCTTCTTCTTCTTCCTCATCATCTTCTACTTCTTTTACTACTTTTTCATCATCATCATCATCATCATCATCATCATCATCATCATCTTCACTATCAACAATAAAGTCGCTATCGCTTTCGCTCCCCGAGTCCTCCGAGACACTCTCGTATCCCCCTTTGAAAATCCTTTGGCTTCCCATGGCCTTTCTAGTCATCTTTCCACCTGTCGGTTCATGCCGTCCCCGTCCTGCTGCACCCTTCCCCTTCCCCTTTGCAGGCGGATTGCTCCGCTTGACCGCAGCAGCAGCAGCAGCGGCAGCAGCCTCGGCAGCAGCAGCGGCACTTCTCGTCTTTCGCGTGCTGCGTGACGAAGGAACGGCATCGGAATCCTCCTCGGAATCCTCGTCGGAATCCTCGTCGGAATCCTCGTCGGAATCCTCGTCGGAATCTTCGTCGGAATCCTCGTCGACCTCCTTCTCCTGTTCACTGTCAACTTCACCAAGATCGATCTGGATATTGCTTTTGCGCACCTTGGAATAGCCGCTACTACTAGCGAGACGCTGATGCTGGCCCTCCTCTTTCCCCCTTTCCCTCCTCTTCTTCCCAAGTCCCTCCTCTCCCTCCCCCGCCTCCCTCTCCTCCTCTGTCATTCCTTGCCGCTCGCCATCGCCCTTCTTGTCATGGTCTTCGTTTTCCTCACGGTGGTCGTTACATTCCTCTTTTCCTCGCCGCCTTGATGGACCCAAGCAGCCTTCGACGCGCCCGTTCCCCCCACCACCATCCCTGTCTGTTTGAGCTGCCCCGTCGTCTCGATCCTTCTCATCGTACGATGAAGACAAGTCGACCGTCTCGAGATGTGAGGCGGAAGCCTCAACAGATTCGTTCCCCCGATCACGATTTCCTGGAAGACTCGATGATAAAGTCGTTGGCCTCCGCGCCAGCGCCTTCTGCTTTCCCTTTCGGGGACAGCTATTCGTCGCCGCCATGACTGGCGATGATCCCTCAGGAGCTCCGTGGCAATCTGCCTTTGCGTCGCCATCACCATGATGATTACTTCTTTGCCTTCCCGCTTCCATTCCACCACCATCGCCGCCACCATCCCCTCGCTCATCCGTAGCGGTGATCTTGACTTTCGTTCCTGACCGTAGGATTCGAGGACTGCCTGTTTCTGTTCGACGATCACTCCAATCTTCTCGGTCATCTTTAGCGTTGACTTTTTTTCCTTCAGTTCCTGACAGTGGGAAGGGATCGCGGTCAGAAGAAGAAGGTAGGTGATTGCCCTCGGTAGCGACTGACTTTTGGCGGGCCGTAGCATCAACCCCCAACTTGTCGTCATCGCCTCCTGCCATATCCGCCGCCCTTCGACCATTCGGCGAGGGAGGAGGAGGAGGGGACTTGATGATGTTGCCGGCAGAATCCCTGCGCTTCGGATCGACGGCTGATCCCGCTCCTGCTCGGAGGATAGCCTCTCCTTCTGCCACGTGTTTCGCCTTCTTTTTCGTCTCGGAAGAATGTGCAATCCCTACTTCTCCTACCACCTTGGCCTCCTCCCCTCCATCTCCCGACGTTGCCACCGAAGCTCGCTTTTCAATGATCAGGACACAGCCGTCGTCGTCATCTAAGGAAACGACAGTCTTCGACCGGCAAAGAGGCAGTTTTCTGCGCTGCTTTCCTTTCAGACTTGTGCCGCGTCGAACCTCCTCCTTCTCCTTCTCCTCCTCCTCCTCCTCCTCCCCCTGCTCATTCTCGTCTTCAACAGCGGCTGATGAATCTTTCGCGGCTTCGTCCATCCTGTCACCTTGTTTCTCCTCCACTCGCTCACCCCGCTTCTCCTCCCTTCTCTCCCCCTGTTCTCCCTCGATTCTTTTTTTACCCTCTTTTTCCTCTATTCTCTCCCCTTGTTGTTTCTCCTCCCCCCTCTCACGCAGTTTCTCCTCCATTCTCTCACCCTCCTCCTCCTCCTCCGTGTCCCCGTCGTCCAAGATGGCTACTGCCTTTCTCTTTCTGAATCGCCTGCCATTCGACCGCGATGGTGCCGACTTTGCGTCAAGGGATCTGTCACTGACGACCGGTCCACCTTTGCGATCGCCATCGCCGGAAGCTTCGACTATCTCCTCATCGTCGAAATCGACCAGATCGACCACAACGACGCACCGCTGTTTCTGGCCATAGCCCACCTCCGCCGGCTTTTTCCTGGTCGCCGGCCGGACTACGTTCGATGGAACGATTTTCGCTTTACTCGATGGAAGGACGCGATATCTTCGACTTCTTCCGCGAGAGCCGCCGCTGCCATCGCCATCGGCGGCGGCGGCGCGCGGGGTCTTACGGTATCGACCTGCATTTGGCGCCAAACGTTTTGCCGCCGATCTCGGCGGCAAAGCCCGTTTCTGCTTTGACACTTTTCTCGGCATTGCCGAAAAATGAATCGAGATCGTCCGCTCTCGGAAGCGAAACCCTCCTCCCCGCGCTCCTTCTCTCTGTAGCTACCTCGTCATTATCGCCATACAATCAAGCACCTCTCTCTTTCACCCCCAGCACAGCATAACACACTTTGTCGTGACGTCATCACGTCAATCAATATACCAACAACCCTCTCTATGTACTCGGAGTGCAGCGCTCGGCGCGCTTTCGCTCCTATACTCTCCCAGATCTGGTTTCTTTTCTCTTTATCTTTCGCCGGTTCAGAAAGGCTATGACGGCCAATCTCGTACGGCTATGGCGGCCGATCTCGTACGGCTATGGCGGTTCAGAAAGAAAGGCTTTCAGAAAGGCTATGGCGGTTCAGAGAGGCTTTGGCGTAACCAGTTCTCCAGAGGCCCGCCTCTCACGTACGATACGGATCTGAGCCACCGATCGTCATCGTCTCATAAACCCAAGAGGAATCGATCGACTGCAGCATCGCGAACCATAACGCTTTCGCCAACACGTGGGCTCCCTCGCACACTATTGGGGGGAACTGCTTTGTCACACCACGTGGGCGTTGGGAACGACCAACGATGTTGGCGTTGGGAACTGCGTGTCATCCTTGCGCAGGAGCCATGCTAATCTTCTCTGTTTCGTTCCAATTTTAACGGATGGCCCGAGCGACGGAATGACCAACGATGATTTATACACCTTCATCAACTGGAATCGCTGCATCCTGTAGGCATGTGCAGGTTCGTGGGCACATGGAAGACCTCGCGTCGAGCCATTCCTTCGCCGAAAATTCGAAATGCAAACCGCTCCTCAAGCGGCAGGAATTTTCTGACCTCTTGCTTTTTTACACCGCCCACTCCAACTCCGCCACCACTCATGGCACGGTTTTTTTTTTTTCTTTTTTTGCAGGCACGGGTTTTGACATACGTCTGTTCGTTGGAACAGAACAGGCGGCCTCTAAGGGCATATTCATACACGGATTTTGCCCGGACCAGTCGAACCGCAGTAAGACCATACTCACACAAGGACTTTCCTGGACGTATCTGACCGAGAATGCGGCTTCGTGCATGCCTTTGACCGAAATTTCAACTCCAGGGACGAGTCAAAGAGGTCCTATTGTGACTATGCCCTCAAAGTTGCGCTGTCTCTCGATGATGTTTGTGATCACTCGCAAGTGTTCAGACTGAACCGGCGAGAAAGTCCGAGTGTGACGACAGAAGTCCACCAATAGTAGCGTGCGCTCGAAAGGGGATATTGCTCAGCGCATGTGAATGGTAAACAGATGACTGCTATAGTGAACAGCCCATGGGGCCGAAACGACAGAAGTGCGCTCCAAAGGGGATATCGGTCAGCGCATGTGGGTGAATCGTAAACAGTGCTATAGTGAACAGCGCATGGTCCGAGTCCTGCTGAATTCGTAGCCCTAAGGCTGTGGTATAGTGGGTTGCTACTGGGTTGCTGCATGTGTCAGGGTAGTTCATTTTTTTTGCTGCGGGGTGTGCGGTGACCCTTCGCATTCTTGTGGAGGACAGACAGCAAGGTCACCCTTTGCATTCTTGCGGAGGACTGATTGACTTACCGTGAGGGCACGGGTGCGCAGCCCGTAGTTCATTTGTTGATGTGGTTCGGGAAGGGTAAGGTAGTGATCATGCTGTATGTATGTTTTGTCATGTTCGCTATACACAACTCGAAGAGAGAGTGTGTGTGGGGTCCCGGTTGGTGCTTTATTCACGAGCATCACATCAAAATTCTTTACCAAATTTAAAATAAAAATTTAATTAAAAAAATAACTTTTTTTCCTTTTCTTTTTTTGCCCGGTCGGGCAAGCGGACCGGGCCACTGTGGTAGCCTAGGTAAAAAATAATTAATTAAAAAAAAATGTTATAACTTTTTATTGAGTCTTATGATATATTAACACACGTACATCTATATATATCTCTCAAAATATATGTATATATTAACATTTTTACTAGGCTACAAGAGTGGTCCGGAGTCACTTGCCCCACCGGGCCAAAAAAAATAATAATAATAAAAATAAAAGAATTGTTTTAATCTATTTTTAAATTTTAATTTTTATTTTAAATTTGGTGAAGATTTTTTTTTTTTTTTTTTTCACTTCAAACAACTTTTTCTCGTCAAAAACCGGGAAACGGGCCCGGCGTCCCTCACGATGTGACCCTGAGGCAAAAGTTCATAACATAGTTTTTTTCCAGATTTTTTTTTTTTTTTTTTTTTTTTTTGGGACTTTCCTTGGTCCTTGCACGGGCTGATAGCCTAGCATTTTTACGAATTGATATAGTATTTATACTACAACCAATAAAATCTTCATAAAAACCATTCAGATCATAATGCTTCTATAAAAGCAGAATTGAAATTCCTACACTAACCTGTTGTTATAATATTTTAGACATCTAGGCTACCAACCGGGCCGCCCGGGTCACCCTATTTTCTGGGCGGCCCGACCATGCAATGACAAAGGAAGGTCCCATCCAAAAAAAAAAAAAAAATTAAATCCAAAAAATCCTAGGCTACTAACCGAGCCGGCCGGGTCACCCTATTTTCCCATGCAGCCCGACCGTACAAGGACTCGGACCAGGAAAGGTCCCAGCCAAAAAAACAAAAAAAGAAGAAAACCAAAAAATTCGAAAAAAACTATATTATGCAAAAACATAAACTGAACAACTTTTGTCTGAGGGTCACATCGAAATTATTTACCAAATTTAAGTTAAACATTTAAAAAAACATATATTTTTTTATTTTTTTATTTCATTTTGGCCCGACCGGACAAGTGCACCCGGGTCACTCTGGTAGCCTAGAAAAAATATGAAAAAATATTATGTTATGCAGAAAAATAAATTGAACAACTTTTGCTTCAGGGTCACATCGAAATTCTTTACCAAATTTAAAATAAAAAATTTAATTAAAAAATTATTCTTATTTGTTTATTTTCTTATATATTTTTTGCCCGACCGGGCAAGTGGACCCGGGCCACTCTGGTAGCCTAGTTAGACATCTGAAAATCGACATTTTAATCTAACAGTTGTATACTATAATCAAAATGTATTACTGCCCAATCAACTAAAGTTAACATAAATATAATGACTTGGGTCATTATTTTAAAAATTAATAAATTACCACTGCTTGCTATAATAGGTTTTTTTATCATTAATTTTGAACCATCTGCTAAAGGTTGTAATAACCCATACAATAAAATGTATGCGAAGTTTGATAATCATTTATGAAAATGGATCAATACGACAAGTTTTTTCAAAAAAATGGACATGTTACATCCTCGTATGGCTGCTTTGATCTTTTTGCACTGCTTCGAATCGTACCCGCCTGTGTGTGTTTATTTTGTTTTTACGACTAAGGTGTGAAGCCACCGCCATTCCATTTTTTTCAAAACTGAAAGGAATATATATGTATATATATACATAAATTAACATAATAATATAATATATACTTCACTAGCTTCCTGCTACGGTTTTTTCCGGTCAGGTCGAGCGGCAGTGGTCGGGGCCGTCACTACGCGGCCATGTTGTGCCTCTAGTGCCAGCGGCGTGTCTGGAGTGTATTTTTTGGCTGTGACAGACCTTTCTTTGTTTCGTGGGTGTTTTGCTGGCTTGTGATGGGGTGTGAACCGACAGTCTGTAGAGTTTTTCATCTGGTGTGGGTGAGTGATAGTCTACTTTGATTTTGGTTAAGGTGGATTATCACTTACAGTGTAATCAGTGAGGGGATTCTACAGACTATTGAGGGTTCAGCCTCCTGATGAGTTGGTGAAACTCCGACGAAACAGTTTGTCACATCCCCTCGTTTGTTGTCCTCTTCTCCCTCTCTGCCTACGGTTTACCGGGCAGTTCTATTTGACGATATATATCACTTATATAATATATATATATATATATACAAAAAGATCAATAAAACATATATCGGTTAGTTAAACTACAAGTTTTCTAACTATTTTTTCGGAGGCAGGCCGGGTAACGCACTGGTATGAAACGACCGATGATAAATTGAATCGGTGGCCACTCTTGATTTTCGAGTCTGATAGCAGTGCCCTTGGCCGACATATGGGAAAGGTTTTGATGGTTTAAAGGGGCCGAAGGGGTGCAGGAGGGGAAGGGTGTTGTTCCCCTCCCTTGCTACAACTACATCTTCTCATGTAATCTCCCCTCGACCTCCCTCACGAATGATAAAGACATATAACATGCAAAAACAAGGGAATATTACGAATCCAACTCCAGAAAGCTTTTTATTTTCATTGCTCCTTGCGCATAGGCTGTACTAATCTAGTATATATAGTTTCAATTTCATACTCCCCGATATTCTTTGTTGTTGAAGATAAAGATTAACCACCACTACCTCCGAGTCTATTTTTGCCGACCTTGATTTTCACTGCGCACTGAATTTTATCGAGCCTAGGGTCCGTTGTGTTTCTTTTCTGGTACTCCTTTGAAAAAAAAAAGAAAAAAGCACAGCCAAACTTAAAAAATACGATGTACTCACAACTACAAAAAAATAAAAATAAAAATGAACACCCTTCTACACGTGATATAAGGGAGATACCTGCCCCAAAGTTGTTGTATCAGTACGCCCTCAGTGTGGCAGACTCACCAGGTGTGGTGCTCCACCTGGGATAGAGATGGAAATGGAGGATGAAAGGGGAGCGAGATGGCACAACACATTTCCCACGCTGGACTCCAACGCACGTACTCCAAAATGTGCCAATAAAGAATGATCTAAAAACCAGACAACAACTGGGGTATACCCCAACGGCTGACTGGACTGGAACGGACTGGTTGGTACTGACAGAGGTACTGACCTGGACTGTCAATGGACTACCCCGAATACAACACAGGCATCTGAGAACAGGCCAAGGGGCTGGTCTCACAGACCAGCCAGAGGTCCGCTACACGATCCTCGACCTGTGATGGATCACCTAGATACAAGCATGCTTCCGCCAAGAAGCGGAACTCTACCAAAGAAAAAGAAAACCCGAGTAGCTTAGGATGTGGAGCAAGCTCCATACTGAGTCTATGCGATGCAACCTAGGATAGAAAATATCACAAGAATAACAATGTCACAGCTAACAGCCTAAGTGAAAGCAGAAGCAACTAACTAGGATACATGTCCTAGGAAAGCAGAAAGTAAGGACAACTAGATTCTAAAATGTTGGAGGCAGTAGCCTCAGTCTGGAAACAACTGACTAGTGTATAAGTCTTAAGAACAACAAAAGCAGAACAACTAAATCCTAGAAATGTCAGAGGCAGTAGCCTCAGTCTGAGAGCAATAAAGCAACAACAAGACAACCATATGTCACATGAGAGGTGTGTCGCAAACCACAGGGTGGGATGGTCTCTGAGGGTGGCGAATGCAACCTAGGGGTCGATAACTCCTAAGGGCATTCACACAAAATGACAGGGAGACACATGTCATCAGGCTCAATGGGAATTGGGAGCAAACAGAACCAATGACCCTAACAGATAGACCATCAGGGCGGGTAATGCTCGACTAAAGGGGTGACCGCAATGGAGGGTCGACCATGCACGGAAACAAGGGAGTCTGGTATACTGGGCACACCTAGATGCAGCATGCAAGGCTGCCTAACTAGGGCGTGAGGGCCGACAGAGGGTAGAAAAATTGATGGTTAAGGGAATCATGCAAATGACTCCTAAGGTGGGGGAAGTCGGGGCTGGATCTTTAAGCTGGGAAGCCAAGGCAACGCTACGGTCCAGATGCCTATGCGTATACCAAGGGAGAGCCCAACTCATAGGAACCCGGCGAAGGGAGACCATCATGCGACACAACCAGGGTATTGTACAAAGTAAGGTGGTAAGAGAGTGACGATGTTTGAAGTAGGCAGAGCTGATCCTGACGATGACGTTCATGATGAGAAGTCCGGAATACCGTCGAGGGAGAACCGCAACGTCGACGAGTTGAAGTGGCAAAACTGAAGTGGATGGAGTACTGAGAAGTCAAAGACGTGGGAAGATAAATCAGAGTCAATCGTCGTATCGAGTAGGACTACGACGAGTGTGTTGTGGACATTCAGAAGCATCCGGCTGATGCTGAAGGTCTGCCTCAGATGGAACAGGCTCGACTTCAGCAGTCTCCTCAGCCGAGGGAGAAGGCGGAAGGTCAGTGGGCTGAGGAGGAGCAGTCAACCCAGCACGACGAGCACGGTCATAGGTACGCAGCAACATGCGAGCGTGTTGCAAAAGCTCGAGGGGCTCCCAGGTAGCCTCCTCATCAGGGTAACCCTTCCAACGTACGAGATACTCGACGTGAGGAGGGTTGTCGTCGGTGACCCAACGACCAATGATGTATGAAATGAGGAACTCCTCGTGATCGTCCATCATGATGGGTGGAGGCCGCTTGTATGGTCGTCCAGCGAAACGCTTAGACTGTCTGCGGTAGGGATGCAGTAACGAAACGTGGTCGACATCATGCACGCGAGCCTGGTGTAGGTAGTCGGGCAGCTTCACACAGAAGCTGACTGGGCTAGAAGCGTATCAGAACAGATGGCCAGGAGAATGTGGCATGGGCCAAAGGAGCGACGTCGAAACTTGCGAAGCGTGTCCGCTTCGAGCTGTAAGTGGTGGGCGTCGATAAGCACATCATCACCGACTTTGAATGGATGATCCATCTTCGATAGGTTCGCACGCACGGCCATGCGAGTCTGGGAAGCGGCTATGTGCTTATACACGGTCTTCATGATCGACGTCATGTGTGCAACCTAATCATCCAACGCGGGACAACTCGTGTCGGGGCGTATTTGTGACGGTCGAAGGAGGTCCGCGGGAACACGAGGGTGATAGCCGATGTGGCAATAGTAAGACGACATCCCCATGGATGGCGAGACGGCGTGGTTGTACTGGGCTATCTCCGAGTGGGCAAGATGAAAATCTCACTGCTGGTCGTCACGAACAATCTTTTGGAGAATGTCTTCGAGAGTCTTATTCGTGACCTCGGTCTGGCCATCAGTCTGGGAAGGGTAAGACGAGGAGAAGCGGAGCTGGGTGCCATACACCTCGTGGAACCGTCGCCAAATCGGCTAGTAAAGCGAGGGTCACAGTCAGATATGATGCTCAGAGGTGAGTCGTGGTTACGCACGACTCGGTCAAACACGATGTCGGCGACCTCACGTGCACTGATAGCATAATGACACAGAAACAAGCGTGCACGCTTCGTGAAGCGGTCGACGACGACCATGATAACATCATGACTGTGGGGGGTCGGAGGACGAAGAGGACTGATAAAGTCCATCGAGATGGAGTGTCAACGACCCGTAGGGATAGAGAGAGGCTGGAGCAAACCATAAGACAGGTGGTTCGCACTGTTCACCTCCTGACAAGTGGGACACTCTGCGACGTAGTCCTTCACAAAATCCTTGCGCTTCGGCCAGACGTACAGGCGGCTCACACGAGTCAACGTTTTGTGAAAACCCATGTGACCGGCGGCTGCCTGGTCATGAAACTCTGCTACTACCTGGATGTGTAGCTGTCCAGTGGAGGGAACGCAAATACGGGGCTCTGCGGTGCCCTGTGAACCGTGTCAATACACAAGACCGTTGTCCCCGAGAGAGTAGTTCAGGACGGTCTTGCCACTTCGAAGGGTCACATGGATGTCACGATAGTCAGGGCAGTGGCGGTACTGATTGCGAAACTTGTCGATCACTGAGTGGTGGACGGTGGTTACCGAGATGACAGCGAGCTGGATGCTTCTGATCATGGTCAGGGCGCCGGGATAAGGTATCTGCGACCCGATTAGTCTCACCCTTGATGTGCTCAGTGGTGAAACTAAACTCGGATAGGTTGTGCCACCAGCGAGCCTGTCGAGGAGTGAGCTTCGGTTTTGTCAGAAAAGCCTGGATAACAGAGTTGTCCGTGTGCACCGTGAATGGTGCCCCGTGCAGATAGTGACGCCAGTGTCGAGCGACATAAACTACTGCGAGAACCTTACGTTCATCAGCGGTGTAGTTTATCTCGGCGGGCAGGAGCTGACGGGAGCAAAAGGCTATCGGACAATCACCTGAGCGAGACTCGACAGTGCCGTCAATGGCCCTCATCGGCGATGGTAGGAGAATAGTCAATAGAAGGCTCGTCAGTAGCTGGACGAGTAGGCGTCAGGCGGGAAGCAGTGGTAGGGGTAGGGGTTGGGAAGCGAGGGATACGAGGATGAGATAAATAAGGAGAGGAGGAGAAGATATGAGAAACCACTGCTCCTACAACAAAGTCTGACGCATCGGTGGTAAGGACAAAAGGGCGATCAAAATCGGTTAGGTGAAGAACCAGTGTACATGTCACCGCCTTCTTGGGGAGCGGAAGGCCTCCTCGTGGAGGGGTGTCCAAGACCATGGCGAGTTTTTTCGGAGGAGGGTGGAGGTAAGTACGTAGGAATACCTAGCGTACCCTGGATGAAAGTACTATAGTAGCAAGTGAGGCCTAGGAAGCTGCGAAGCTGCTTGGCGGATGTGGGGATGGGCCACTCCGCAATATCAGTGATCTTTGTGATGTCCATGTGAAGACCCTGGTCAGACACGTAGTGTCTTAAGAAATCCACTTTGTGCTGGGCAAAGCGGCACTTGCTCAGCTTGGCGTAGAAGCCATGTCTGCGCAAGCAGTCAAGGACGTCGCAGAGGTGTTTGAGATGCTCCTCAAGGGTACGACTGTAGATCAGGATATCGTCGAGGTAGATGAGAACGCTCTGCTCCAGGATGTCCCTGAAGAGGTCATTCATCGCCCTTTGGAAGGTAGCGGGTGCGTTGGTGAGGCCGAATGGCATCATCGTAAACTCGTAGTGGCCGAAGCGCGATCGGAATGCTGTCTTCGGATGGTCCGCTGCAGAGACGCGGATCTGATGGTAACCGCTACGAAGATCAATCTTCGTAAAGAAGCGGTTGCCTGCTAGGCAGTCGAACAACTCGTTAGAATGAGGCATGGGGTAGTTGTTCTTAACCGTGTAGCGGTTGAGACCATGATAGTCGATGCAGAGATAGGGAGCTTCATCCACTTTGCGAGCAAAGAGGACGGGTGAATCCCATGGGGAGTTGCTGAGTTTAATGAAACCCAGTCTCAGGAGCTCCTCAAGCTGACGCTTGAGTTCGATGGCCTCGGGGATCGAGAGTCTGTAGGTGCCTGGTGGTGAACACGATAGTCAGGGACAAGCTGGATGGAGTGTTCGATGTCGCGCATCGGTGGGATGCCGGCGTACGAGAATGACAATGGGAAATCGTCATGGTACTCTCGAATGAGGTCACGAACTGCGGGCTCCAGGTCGGCCGTATAACGTCCGAGTTCCTCAGCATCAGCGTTAGCGGGATGGACTCGACGGACGACGAAGGGAGGGAAGTAGAGATGGGGGTCATGGAAATAAAAGGAGGATCTGGCTCCAAAGAGATGAGCTTGACGTCGGGACAAGGTGGATCATAGTGCAAGAGACCCGTAACATTCACTGTAAAGAAGGTGACGTCGTCCTGTCGAATGAAGTGGGCGAACTGCGGAGGCGAGGTGACGGTGATAGTAGGAGATGGTGTGGGCACGGAAGGCTCCGGAGGAGGAGGATCGGGGCGTGGTGTTGCAGTGGTACCTATAAAAGGTACGCGATACGTCTGTCCACACTTCGTTTTGAGAACGAGAGTTTTGATCGCCCAATCGGCCTCAGTGTTGTGGAACCGATGAGACCACGGAGTACGGAGAATGAAATCGTACCCCGTCTCCATCACATCGAAATATACAGAGGAGTAGTGGCGACGAGACACCGGGGGACGATCAGTCGGCTCGAGAGTGAGGAAGAAGGGGAGGTTGGTGACCGTCTGATCGAAGAAGAGCTGAGTTTTGTCATCTCCTAGGGTGACGGAGATGGGAGTTGGAGACCCTGTCGTGAGTAATTTGTTTTTTTTCACCACACGTGGGTGAATGAAGTCGCCCTGAGAACCGGAATCCCACAACGCTGAGTACACCCTCGTGGAGGTCCCCAGCCGTACTGGAATGATCGGGAGGGTGCGATCAGGGTCAGAGAGGATGATGAGAAGGCAACGCAGTGCAGCGACATATAGGGTGAGTCGCTCCTGACAAGCCTGGAACATGCTCAAGTCCAGAAGAGAGGACACAACGTCCTCGCGAGCCGCAAGCTGCTCGTTGCAGCAAGCTGAGCGAATGGCTCGACGCGTCGGTAGTCGCGGAGGTGTAGGAGGGGAAACAGTGGTCTGTGGAGGCGCATATGGTACTGCGACAGAGGGCTGAGTACACTCTATCGAGTCCTGCGATACCTCAACTCCAGTAGCGAGAGGGGCAAACCGCGACAGAGATGTCAGGAAGCCGATTACTGAGGAGGGCGCGGGTGTACACTGCACCATGGCTAGGAGGTGCCACGGGGATGCGAGGCGTCGGGGGGGAACAGAGCACAAAGCTGGCGAGAGAGCTCAGCGTAGTGGCGGTTGAAGGCCGCGGTATAAGGGTACCGCAAGGAGGTATGACCGTCTTGGTGGCAGCGCAAACACCCACGCCGGCCCAAAATGGCCGCGCGCTCCTCAGCAGAAAGGACACCGCGAGGAGACCTTGGGGGGCAACGGGCCAACGTGACCAGAGCGGTTGCGTGCCCGGGAGAGGGTGGAGAGGGCGAACTGGAGGCGCTAGACCATAGGGAGAGTAGAGTCCTCCAGGTGGTAGTGGACGGCCTCGCAAAGATCGAGGTCGTCGCTGTGGTCACCCTCAGGCGACAGAGGGGCAACAATGTTTTGCTCACCATACTCGAGCGCGCTGAAGCGGCGCGAGAAGTGGTGGCCCTGCGGCGTGAAACGACAGGGGCGACCGAGGAAAGGGGAACGACGTTGGGAAGTGCCGTGAGAGGAGGAGGGGGCGTAACCAGTACGCTGAGGCTGGGAGGAGGGAGTGGATTGGAGACGGGCCCACATCCGCTGATGGGACCTAGCGGCCTCGTAAGCCTGCGGGGTCGATGTGAACTCGTACCGCCATAACTCGGAGCGGTACTCAAGGGGAAGGTTGGCCAATAAACGATCGATGAGGGCAGCCTCGGGGAGGAACGCCACATCACAAATGAGGCGGGCGTCCTGAAAAACATGGATGTGGGGTCCCGACCGACAGCGTCACCAGACCCGGACCAACGTGTACTGACGACACGCTCGAAGACGTAAGTCACGTCATGTCGGGCTCCGAAGCGATCCTCGAGGAACGCCTAGAAATCCATGAAGGTCAGGATCCGACCCTCACGAAGGGAGTGGGTGTAGAAATCCTCCCAGGCGTCGAAAGGACCGCCACGCAGGCACGTGGAGAGGTGAGTCACCCACGTGTCGGGTGGGGCGCCCATGAGCTGGAGCGTGTTGGTGGCAGACTGTAGCCACCGAGACACGCGTATCCCTGTACCATCATACAACGCAATGTCCGTCAAGCGGACGAGTGGTGCGCCACCCGTTTGGCGGCGAGAAGACTGGGGAGCAGAGGCCTGCGCTATGGCTAAGTAGGTTGGTGCAGGTCCTGGAGAAAGGGGCGCAGTTGACTGTACGTCCGGGCCATATGGGGGAGCGGCGGGGGCAACAGCGGCAGGCTGTGAGGGAGCTGCRGTAGAAGAGGTCGCATCAACCGAGGGAATAGGAAGAAGGTAGGATGGGGGTGGTGGGGGTGCAGGGCGAGGGAAGTGAGTCGGCATGGAAGGAAGGGCAGAGGAAGCAGGGGGTGCGCGCGAAAGCGCGGCCACCTGTGATGGTAGGGGTGGCTGAAGGCGTAAGAGGGCAAGGTCAACCCAGATCTGGGCAACCTCGTCCTCAAGATGACGGACATAAATCGAGCGAGGAGTAGGAGGAGGAGGAGTGGGGGAAGTAGACGCATGAGCAGCGCGGGGCATCCCATAGGAGGGAGAGCCAGGTGGCGCGACGGTCATGCGAAGGGAGGGAGAAGTTGGGCACCCGGAAAAGCTGAGACCATGGCAGCGGGTTGTGGTCCCGTGGCCATAGTGACCGGAATTTGGGCGGGTGCGCCCGTAGAGTGAGGGAGGTTTGGCCCGTAGCGGCCATCGCACTAGGAGCGTGGATGGTCACCAGGGTGGTCGGGTCGGGGGCAGAGGAGGAGGAAGCTCCGCCGTGGACACCATGTCGGAGGACGGGGGACCCGGACTGGGAGCCAGGAGAGGAGAGAGAGTTGGGAGAGGAAGGACGTACAGTGTCTTGGAGTTGCCGCATGCCTGCGGCAAGAGTTGCCACCTGCGCCTGTAAAGGCGCAAGGGTCGCCAGTTACGCCTGGATGGGCACGAGGGAGGTGAGAAGGGTGTGCAGATCCCCCTGGGGCTGATGGCCCTGGTCCGCCGACACGGGTATGGAGCCTGGTGCCGAGGTTGTCATCACGTCCACAGCTTGTGACACGCCGTCGACCATGGGGAGATGACGGGTAGGACTGGAGGGGGCCAGAGGAGGTCCGCGTGAGCGGAGGGCGTAGGGGGGGAGTCCGCGATAGAAAGCTACGGGCGGCGTTAGTGAGTCAAGCGCAGGCGCCCGCAAAAGGGGAAGGGTGGTTCGGGTCCAGGGTGCCCGAATGGAAAGGGGGAGTAGAGGGCGGGGGGGTAGGAAAATCCTAAACCCTAGAAAAACCCTAAGAAAACCCTAACCGGGGTTAAAGTGGTTAGGGTAGGGCACCGGTGACCTAATCAAGAAAATAAAATAGCAAGCATGGTGGGGGAGGCAGAAAGAAAAATAAATAAACAGTAAAATTTTGAGAGAAAAATATAAATAAATAATTAAAATAATTAAAAAAATAAATAAACAAAATATGAAGAGAGAAATAATATTTGTTTTTTTGGAATTTTCGGCAGCTATCCCCCATGAGGTCAAGAATGTGCCAAGGGAAATGAGCGACCTAGATAAGCACACTAAGTTTCAAAGTGCTGCAAATTAAAAATTAAAAATAATAAATAATAAATAATAAATAAATAAATAAGTAGATGAGGAGGTAAAGAGAAATGAAATGTCTGATTTTTCAAGAATTTCGGCAACATTTCGTTACCCCCATGGGGTCGAAGCGTGCCGTCAAGAAGAAAGGCCAAGTAAAATGAGAAAATTCGGCAGCACTTCGTTACCCCCACGGGGTCAAAATGTGTGCCATAAGCAAGAATGAGTAACTCCTAATCAGATTTAAGGGTATCGCAAATAAATTTAAATTTTCAGAATAAATAAAAAAGAAACTGAAATAAATCAGAAAATGAGAAAAGAAGGTGGGGAGTGAGATAATTCGAATTTTTGGAAAAATGCGGAAATATAAGTCAAAAGAAATATAAAAAGAAGAAAAACAGAAAATTTCGTAGTTTTGGGGAAGGGGAATGAAAAAGTGAAGGAGAAAGGGGAGAAATAGGTGAGAGAAAAAAAAAGAGTGAAGGGGGCGGGGGGGGAAAGTGATGGGGTTGTAGTTGGGGGAGAGGAGAGTGAGAGAATGGGAGAGAAAGGGATGAGAAAGGTGGAGAGGGATCAAGAAGCAAAGAGAAAAGAGGAGAAAGAAAAAAAAATGAATGAATAAAATAGAGTAAAATAGTGGGTGGTGGGAGAAAAGGTAGGGTGGGGAGAGGGGTACAAGTGGTGACAATGATTAGAAGGAAGTGAGTGAGGCAAAAGAGGAAGAAGTAGAGGGGGTGAGTAAGAGGAGAGAAAAAAAATAGAGAAAGTGGGTTAGTAGGGAGAGGGAAGAGAGAGGTGATACCTGACCCTTGGTGTTTCCAAGGGCACAAGGTATAGCAAGACCAGGAGGGTTTTGACGTTCACATCAGCAAGCCAACTGGAGGAGGGAGGGGGCTAAGATCTTGATCAGCCCCTAGCAGCAACACTGCAGATCTATGATGTACTATGTGAGCAGACTCTCACCACTGTAGAGTAGCCCCTGATCAGGGGGTCTTCACGGTCCACAGCAGACTGCCGTGGGCACAGAAAACTGCAGCCACGGTGTCTCCCCACCGCCGTGGCGCGAGGAGGGGGGGGGCGCAAACAACTGGCTGTCGGCTGGGGGGGGGGGGGGGGGGGGGGGGGGGGGGGGGTAAATAGTTGCTGTGGCACACCAGCAAGCCACATTGTTAGCTCAAACTGTGGTTGTGGCTAGTGTGTTAAGGCACTGGTTACTCACACGCATGAGTGGCGGCTGCCCAGATTCAAACCCTGGAAGCATCATCATCCCGGATCTTGATAATAAATAATTCAGGAGCGGGGCGGGGCGGGGCGGGGCACTTGGCGTGTGCGTGTGTGTGTGTGGCGGCCTTGGCCTTGGATGCTCTTTTTTTTGCCACGCCACGTGCCACGTGTCGCTTCTTCACTGTTGCATATTTTCCCGCTATTTTTCACTGCAAAAGACCGAAAAACAGCCAAAAAACCCGTTGTCGGGTTTTGGCAGTTTTCCCTACTATGCGGTGTGGTGGGTAGGAGCAGGGAACATTCCCACTCCGATTCCAATGTGGCAGACCCACCTGGTGTGGTGCTCCGCCTGGGATAGAGACGAAGATGGAGGATGAAGGGGGAGCGAGATGGCACAGCGCAGCTCCCACGCTGGACTCCAACGCACATACTCCAAATGTGCCAATGTAGAATGATCTAAAAAACAGACAACAACTAGGGTATACCTCAGCGGACTGACTGGACTAGACTGGACTGGCTGGTATCGACAAAGGTACCGGCTTGGACTGGACTACCCTGAATACAACACAGGCCTGTGAGAACAGGCCAAGGGGCTGGTCTCACAGGCCAACCAGAGGTCCGCTACACTCAGTGAGGGTTTTACGACAGGGGTGTCAGGTCCACGAAAAAAGAGAAGGGGAAAAAAAAATCAAAGGAACTTAGGGTAGGAAAGCAGGTTCATACATTATGCAAAGTTGTAGTGTGGGCATGCCCTCCTTCACAAAGTGTCAGCAGCCTGCAGACTGCACCGTGCCTCCCTGGCAGGGCATGAAAACAAAAGAAAAGAAACAAAACAAAAACTGTAACAACGACAACCTGAAACTGACCAGAATCGTGGTTAGATATTTCTTGTGAGTATTGGTGTGAGTACAACTTCATGCACGACGTTCCTGAACTTGGCCTTTTGTTTTTCTTTTTGCTTTTCGAAGGGGCCCATAAGGCCCAACAACTGTCAAGCCTCCGCTGACCCCCAAAAAGTTTGAAAAAAGTGGAAAAACAACCACTTTTCTAATTTTTCCCCACACTGGTGGATGTAGTGGTGGTTTAACAAAATTAAAATTGTGCAGTTGAGGGGCTACCTTTCCCCCAACCTCCACCGCTTGTACATCAGCTATGGAAAACACTTCCTCACACTATCACCAAATTCGAGAAGGCCACTTAAGTCTCGTGTCACTATGAAATGACAAACTACTCTTCAATCCCACTTCAACATCTGGTGCAGACCTTGCAGTATCTTATGGGCTGAACGATGCAGTTATGGAGTTATTGATAAATAAATCACAGGCTACCTGAATTGGATAAAATAATGTTAGGGGCTACCCCACTTTTCTAAACCATATGTATTTATGATCTCCTTTCCTTACCGAGACTAGAAACGTCCCGCGCAACAAAAAAAAGCGAGCCGTGGCATTTTCTCTTTTGGCTGGCATCGCCAACCACCATTTCGCTCCCGTAGGTGGTGCCCCAAAAGTCATGGCACGTTAAGGCTGCGTCAGAGAAATATGGCTGGGAAACGTATTGGTGGTTTAGACCACAACTACTTTTGATCCTTCCCTTGCCGAGCCCGGCAAGATACAGTTTGCAATTGCACTTGGGGCACCCTACCTGGCCCGACAGCTGGGTTGTATACATTGCCCAAACTGCAATTTGAAACTGTACGTTTCAAATTTCTTGGCATTGAGATTCTTAGTTGATTCTATCAGAATTATATTCGATTTTTTTCTCTATCTTATAAAGTCCTGATTGGTTAAAGCCTAAAAACTTTTCCGAGTTCTTATACACAATTTCTTGAAGTCTGTCGGATATTTTTTTTATCTTAATCTTTGACGATTTGGGGGGTTAATAGAATGGCATATGGTCACACACGATTAACGGGGAGCAGATAGGTTGAACTTAATGGGTGAGAAGCTTGAATGGGGGGTGTAACAGGGGGGAGGCTTGAGTTTCCGTTTGTAGGTCAGAAGGATGTGGCTGGGACGACGCAGGCCAGTGCTGTAGTGATGCTGGAGCGTTGCTCTATAACCTGGGGGAGCCCGAGGCTTGGGGAGTTCTGTCGAGGGAGGAAGACAAAATCAACACTTTCGCCGTTGCCGTTGACGGGGTTTAATCCCTGTCACATTTTTAGGGGCGAATGGCTAATGGGAGTTGCCGAGGGAGGAAGGTACTCCTTACCGTCTATTTTAGGCTGGTCGGTACCGCGGTATAGTGGTGCCCTGTAACCCTAGCATTGGAGGGTATGAGACTAGTTGTGCGTAGGATTGAGGACTGATTACGAGGCTTGTGGTTTCCTTCAACAATTGTGGGGAAAGTAGCAAGGTGGAGGCGTTAGTTTGGACTTTTATGCTCTCTTTTTTGTGTGTTATTCAGTTATAATCCGACTTTTCTAATTGATGGGGTTTGAAACAACTATAGGAATAAAGGCTATGTGGGGGTCATCCGGGAGAGGGCATGGCGAGATTGGGTTGATGAGCATTATCTCGTTCGACACAACTGTCACTGGGGCTGTATCCCTGTCACCAAAAGGGGCGTGCAACTATTTGGGAGTTGTCGAGGTGGAAGGCACCCCTTGCCGTCTGTATTAGGCTGGTCGGTACCGGGGATGTAGCGGACCCTTGTAACCCTAGCTAAGGGGTTTTGAGATCAATCGTTTTCAGGTACGAGGACTGAACGAGGGGTTTCGGTTTTCTTGCGGGTGAATTGGATGGATGGATTGTCAGAAGGTGGGGTGGTTGGATGGTGTCCATGCATCCTGCTGATGAGGAGGGCTAGCTAGTAGAATTGTAGCGGACCCACCAGGTGTGGTGCTCCGCTAGTGGTAGAGATGGAGATGGAGGAAGAAGGGGGGAGCGAGATGGCACAACGCAACTCCCCACGCAAGACTCCAACGCACGTACTCCAAAATGTGCAAGTGAAGAATGCCCCAAAAACAGACAAAGGTTGGGGTGTACCCCAGCAGACTGACGGGACTGGACTGGATTGGCTGGTACCGACAGAGGTACCGGCCTGGACTGGACTGCCCCGAATAAAACACAGGCCTGTGAGAACAGGCCAAGGGGCTGGTCTCACAGGCCCACCAACCAAAGGTCCGCTACACGATCCTCGACCTGTGATGGATCGCCTAGATGCAAACACGCTTCCGTCAAGAAGCGGAACTCTACCAAAGAAAAAGAAAACCTGAGTAGTCTAGGATGAGGAGCGAGTTCCATGCTAAGTCCATGCGATGCAACCTAGGCTAGAAAATGTCACAAAACAGCAATGTCACAGCTATCAGCCTAAGTAAAAGCAGAAGCGACAAACTAGCATACGTGTCCTAGGAAAGCAGAAGCAACTAACTAGCATACATGTCCTAGGAAAGCAGAAAGTAGTGACAACTAGATCCTAGAATGTTGGAGGCAGTAGCCTCAGTCTGGTAACAACTGACTAGTGTATAAGTCCTAAGAACAACAAAAGTAGAAAAACTAAATCCTAGAAATGTCAGAGGCAGTAGCCTCAGTCTGAGAGCAAGAAAGCAATCAACAAGACAACCACATGTCACATGAGAAGTGTGTCGTAAACCAAAGGGTGGGATGGTCTCTGAGGGTGGCGAATGCAGCCTAGGGGTCGAAAACTCCTAAGGGCATCCACACATAGTGACAGGGGAACACATGTCATCAGGCTCAATGAGGGTAGGGAACTGGGAGCGAACCGAACCAATGACCTTAACGGATAGACCATCGGGGCGGGTAAAGCTCGACTAAGGGGTGACCGCTATGGAGGCTCGACCAAACTGTCAGCTTACGAATGTGGTTTTGAGGGCCGCCGTAAGGTCACCTATAGTTATAAAAGTGTGCGACCGAACGTCACACTAGGGGCATATGGCTTACCTTCAACTACAAGGGAACAAGGGAGCCTGGTATACTGGGCGCACCTAGATAAAGCATGCGGGGCTGCCTAACTAGGCCGTAATGGTCGGCAGAGGGTAGAAAGATGATGGGTAAGGGAATCATGCAGGTGACTCCTAAGGTGGGGAAGTCGGAGCTAGATCCGTAAGATGGGAAGCTAGGGCAACGCTACGGTCCCGATGCCTATGCGTATACCAAGGGAGAGCCCAACTCAGAGGAACCCAGCTAAAGGGAGACCATCATGCGACACAAGCAGGGTACTGTATAGGGTGAAGTGGTAAGAGAGTGGCGACGTCTGAAGTAGGCAGAGTTGATCGTGACGAAGTCTATGAAGCTGCCGATGACGTCCACGATGAGAAGTCCGGAATGCCGTCGAGGAAGAGCCGCAACGTCGACGAGCTGAAGTAGCAAAACTGGAGTGGATGGAGTACTGAGAAGTCAAGGACGTGGGAAGGTAAGTCAGAGTCAATCGTCGTATCGAGCAGGACGACGACAAGTGCGCTGTGGACGCTCAGAAGCATCCGGCTGCTGCTGAAGGTCTGCCTCAGATGGAGCAGGCTCGACTTCAGCGGTCTCCTCAGCCGGGGGGGAAGGAGGAGGGTCAGTGAGCTGAGGAGGAGCAGTGAACCCAGCACGACGAGCACGGTCATAGGCACGCACCAACATGCGAGTATGCTGCAAGTGCTCGAGGGGCTTTCAGGTAGCCTCCTCATCAGGGTAACCCTTCCAACGTACGAGATACTCGACGTGGGGAGGGTTGTCGTCGGTGACTCGGCGACCAATGATGTCTGAAACGAGGAAATCCTCGTGGACGTCCACCATGATGGGTGGAGGGCGCTCGTATGGTCGTCCAGCGAAACGCTCAGACGGTCTGCCGTAAGGACGCAGTAATGAGACGTGGTAGACATCGTGCACATGAGCCTGGCATAGGTAGTCGGCCAGCTTCACACGAAAGCTGACCGGGCTAGATGCCGTATCAAAACCGACGGCTTGGAGGATGCGGCATGGGCCAAAGAAGCGACGCCGAAACTTGCGAAGCGTGTCCGCTTCGAGTTGTAAGTGGCGGGCGCCGATAAGCACATCATCACTGACTTTGAGTGGATGATCCATTCTCGATCGGTTCGCACGTGCTGCCATGCGAGTCTGGGAAGCGGCTATGTGCTCATGTGCGGTCTTCATGATCGACGTCATGTGTGCAACCCAATCATCCAGCACGGGACAACTCGTGTCGGGGTGCAGCAGGGATGGTCGAAGGAAGTCCGCGGGAACACGAGGGTGATAGTCGAGCTCGCAATAGTAAGGCGACATCCCCGTGAATGGCGAGACGGCGTGGTTGTAAGCTATCTCCGCGTGGGCAAGATGAAGATCCCACTGCTGGTCGTCACAAACAATCTTTCAAAGAATATCTCCGAGAGTCCTGTTCATGATCTCGGTCTGACCATCAGTCTGAGGATGGTAAGACGAGGAGAAGCGGAGYTGAGTGCCRTAMACCTCRTGGAGCCGTCGCCAGAATCGGCTGGTAAAGCGCGGGTCACGGTCAGATATGATGCTCAGGGGTAAGCCGTGGTCACGCACGACTCGGTCAAACACGATGTCGGCGACCTCACGTGCACTGATGGCATAGCGGCACGGAACAAAGTGTGCACGCTTCGTGAAGTGGTCGACGACGACCAGGATAGCATCATGACCGCGAGGGGTCGGAGGACGAAGGTGACCGATAAAGTCCATCGAGATGGACTGCCAACGACCCTCAGGGATAGGAAGAGGCTGGAGCAAACCATAAGGCAAGTGGTTCGCACTGTTCACCTCCTGACAGGTGGGACACTCTGCGGCGTAGTCCTTCACAAAGTCCTTGCGCTTCGGCCAGACGTACAGGCGGCTCACACGAGCCAACGTCTTGTGGAAGCCTATATGACCGGCGGCTGCCTGGTCATGAAACTCTGCTACTGCTCGGACACGTAGCTGTCCAGTGGAGGGAACGCAAATACGGGGCTCTCTGGTGCCATGTGAACCGTGCTAGTACACAAGACCGTTGTCCCCAAGAGAGTAGTTTGGGACGGTCTTGCCACTCCGAAGGGTCGCGTGGATGTCGCGATAGTCGGGGCAGTGGCGGTACTGAGTGCGAAACTCGTCGATCACCGAGTGGTGGCCGGTGGTGACCGAGATGGAAGAGAGCTGGATCTGCTCCTGGTCGTGGTCAGGGCGCCGGTATAAGGCATCTACGACCCGATTAGTTTCACCCTTGATGTGCTTAGTGGTGAAACTAAACTCGGATAGGTCGCGCCACCAGCGAACCTGTCGAGGAGTGAGCTTCGGTTTTGTCAGAAAAGCCTGGACAACAGAGTTGTCCGTACGCACCGTGAATGGTGCCCCGTGCAGGTAGTGACGCCAGTGCCGAGCGGCATAAACTACTGCGAGAACCTCACGTTCATCAGCAGTGTAGTTTATCTCGGCGGGCAGGAGCTGACGGGGGTAGAAAGCTATCGGACAATCCCCTGAGCGAGACTCGACAGTGCCGTCCTCGGCGATGGTAGGAGAATAGTCAATAGAAGGCTCGTAAGTAGCTGGACGAGTAGGTGTGAGTCGGGAAGCAGTGGTAGGGGTAGGTGGTGGGAAGCGAGGGATACAGGGATGAGAAGAATCAGGAGAGGATGGGAAGTGGTAAGGATAAAAGGGCGGTCAAAATTGGGTAGGTGAAGAACCGGTGCGCATGTCACCGCCTTCTTGAGGGCGCGGAAGGCGTCCTCGTGGAAGGGTGTCCAAACCCAAGGTGGGTTCTTCCGAAGGAGGGTGGATGTAAGGACGTAAGAATACCTAGCGTATCTCTGGATGAAATTACTATAGTAGCTGGTCAGGCCTAGGAAGCTGCGAAGCTGCTTGGCGGATGTGGGAGTGGGCCACTCCGCAATAGCAGTGATCTTCGCGTCGTCCATGTGKAGACCCTGGTCAGACACGTAGTGTCCTAAGAAATCCACTTTGTGCTGGGCAAAGCGGCACTTGCTCAGCTTGGCGTAGAAGCCATGTCTGCGCAAGCGGTCAAGGACGTCGCGGAGGTGTCTGAGGTGCTCCTCAAGGGTACGACTGTAGACCAGGATATCGTCGAGGTAGACGAGAACGTACTGCTCCAGGATGTCCCTGAAGATGTCGTTCATCGCCCTCTGAAAGGTAGCGGGTGCATTGGTGAGGCCGAATGACATCACCGTGAACTCGTAGTGGTCGAATCGCGATCGGAACGCGGTCTTCGGTTGGTCGGCTGCAGCGACGCGGATCTGATGGTAACCGCTACGAAGATCAATCTTCATAAAGAAGCGGTTGCCTGCTACGCGGTCGAACAACTCATCGGAACGAGGCATGGGGTAGTTGTTCTTAACCGTGTAGCGGTTGAGACCGCGATAGTCGATGCAGAGACGGAGAGTTTCATCCGCTTTGCGAGCAAAGAGGACGGGTGCATCCCAAGGGGAGTTGCTGGGTTTAATGAAACTCAGTCTAGTCAGGCACAAGCTGAATGGAGTGCTCGACGTCACGCATCGGTGGGATGTCGGCGTATGAGAACGACGATGGTAAAACGTCATGGTACTCTTGACTGAGGTCACGTACTGCGGGCTCCAGGTCAGCCGTACATCGTGTGAGTTCCTCATCGTCAGCGTCAGCGTGTGACGACGGGGTGGACTCGACGGACGGCGGAGGGACGGAAGTAGAGATGGGAGCCATAGAGATAGAAGGAGGATCTAGCTCCAGAGGGACGAGCTCGGAGTCGGGACAGGGTGGATCATAGTGTAAGAGATCCGTCAAGTTCACCATAAAGAAGGTGACGTCGTCCTGTCGGATGAAGTGGGCGAACTGTCGAGGCAAAGTGACAGTGATAGAAGGAGATGGTGTGGGCATAGAAGGCTCCGGGGGAGGAGGATCGGGGCGTGGTATCGCAGTGGTACCTATGAAAGGTACGCGATACGTCTGTCCACACTTCGTTTTGAGAACGAGAGTGTTGGTCGCCCAATCGGCCTCGGTGCTGCGGAACCGACGAGACCACGGAGTGCCGAGAATGAAGTCGTACCCCGTCTCCATCACATCGAAATGTGCAGAGGAGCGGTGGCAACGAGACGTTGGGGAACGATCAGTCGGCTCGAGAGTGAGGAAGAAAGGGAGGACGGTGACCATCTGATCGAAGAAGCGCTGGGTCTTGTCATCCCCTAGAGTGACAGAGATGGGAGACGGAGACCCGGTCGTAGGTAAGCGGGCTTCTTTCACCACACGGGGGTGAATGAAGTCGCCCTGAGAACCGGAATCCCACAGCGCTGAGTACACCCTCGTGGAGGTCCCCAATCATACTGGGATGATCGGGAGGGTGCGATCAGGGTCAGAGAGGATGGTGAGAAGGCGACGCAGGGCAGCGACATGGAGGGTGAGTCGCTCCTGACGAGCCAGGAGCATGCTCAAGTCCAGAAGAGAGGACACAACGTCCTCGCAAGTAGCGAGCTACTCGATGCAACGGGCTGAGCGAATGGCTCGACGCGTCGGTAGTCGCGGCGGGGAAGGAGGGGAGACGGTGGTATGCGGAGGCGTAGACGGTACTGCGACAGAGGGCTGAGTACACTCTGTCGAGTCCTGCGATACCTCAACTCCAGTAGCGAGAGGGGCGAACCGCGACGGAGATGTCGGGAAGCCCACACCTGAGGAGGGCGCAGGTGTACACTGCACCGTAGCTAGGAAGCGCCGCGGGGATGCGAGGCGCCGAGGGGGGACTGAGCACGACGCTGGCGGGAAAGGTCAGCGTAGTGGCGGTCAAGGGCAGTGGTGTAAGGGCACCGCGAGGAGGTATGACCGTCCTGACGGCATCGCAAACACCCACGTCGGCCCATAATAGCCGCGTGCTCCTCAGCGGAAAGGACACCGCGAGGAGGAACAAAGCCCTGAGGGAGGTCCTGCTGAGGGACCTCAGGGGGCGACGCGCCAGCGTGACCAGGGTGGTTGCGTGTCCGGGAAAGGGCAGAGAGGATAAGCTGGAGGCGCTCAGCCATAGGGAGAGTAGGGTCCTCCAGGTGGTGCTGGACGGCATCGCCAAGGTCGAGGTCATCGCTATGATCACCCTCTGGCGACGACGGGGCACCAGCGTTCTGCGCGCCATACTCGAGCGCGCTGAAGCGGCGCGAGAAGTGGCGGCCCTGCTGCGTGGGACGGTGGGGGCGACCGCGGAACGGCGTTGGGAAGTGCCGTGAGAGGAGGAGGCGTAACCCGTGCGCTGAGGCTGGGAGGAGGAGGCGGGGTGAAGACGGGCTCGCATCCGCTCATGGTTCCTGGCGGCCTCGTAAGCTTGCGGGGCCGATGTGAACTCGTACTGCCATGGCTCGGAGCGGTACTTGAGCGGGAGGCTGGCCAAGAAACGATCGATAAGGGCAGCCTCGGGAAGGAACGCCACGTCACAAACCAGGCGGGCGTCCTGAAAAACCTGGATGTGGCAATCCAGGCCGGCAGCGCCACCAGAGCCGGACCAGCGTGTACTGACGACACGCTCGAAGGCATCAGTCATGTCATATCGGGTTCCCAAGTGATCCTCAAGGAACGCCTGGAAATCCATGAAGGTCGGAGTCCGACCCTCACGCAGGGAGTAAGCATAGAAATCCTCCCAGGCGTCGAAAGGAGCACCATGCAAGCGCGTGGAGAGGTGACCCACCCACGTGTCGGGTGTGGCGCCCATGAGCTGGAGCGTGCGGGTGGCACACTGCAGCCACCTAGACACGCGTATGCCTGTACCGCCATACAAGGGAATGTCCGACAAGCGGATGAGTGGTGCGCCACCATTTTGGTGGCGAGGGAAACGGGGAGCAGGGGACTGCGCTACGGCGCAATAAGTCGGTGCAGGTCCTGGAGGAGGAGGCGCAACTGACTGTATCCCCGACCGCATGGTGGAGCGGCGGGGGAAACAGCAGCAGGCTACGCGGGAGCTGCGGTAGAAGAGGTCGCAACAACCGAGGGGATGGGGAGAAGGTAGGATGGAGATGGGTAGGGTGCAGGGCGAGGGAAGCGAGCCTGCATGGAAGGAAGAATAGAGGACGAAGGGGGTGCGCCGAAAGGCGCGGCCACCTGTGAGGGTGGGGGTGGCTGAAGGCGTGAGAGGGCGAGGTCGGCCCGGAGCTGGGCGATCACGTCCTCGAGATCTCGAACGTAGGTCGAGCGAGGTGTGGCAGGAGGAGACGCATGAGCAACGCGAGGCATCCCACAAGGGGTAGAGCCAGATGGCGCTGCGGTCGCGCGAAGAGGGGGGAGAAGTGGGGCACCTGGAAAAGCTGAGACCATGGTAGCGGGTTGTGGTCCCGTGGCCGTCGTGACCGGAATCTGGGCGGGTGCGTCCGTGGACTGAGGGAGGGCCTGACTCGTGGCGGCCGTCGTCCTAGGGGCGTGGACAGTCACCAAGATGGCCGGGTCGGGGGCGGCGGAGGAGGAAGCTCCGCCGTGGCCACCCCGTCGGAGGACGGGGGACCCGGACTGGGAGCTAGGAGATGGAGGACACGCAGCATCGTGGAGTTGCTGCACGCCGGCGGCAAGGGTCGCCACCTGCGCCTGTAGGGAGCGAGGGTCGTGAGTTGCGCCTGGATGGGCGCAAGGGTCGCGAGTTGCGCCTGCATAGGCGCAAGGAGGGAGGTGAGGAGGGTGTGCAGATCCCCCTGGGGCTGATGGCCCTGGTCCGCCGGCACGGGTGTGGAGCCCGATGCCGTGGTCATCGCCGTGTCGGCGGCGTGTGAC
>BFEA01000028.1:1946611-1960996 GCA_003427395.1 Chara braunii
CTCTCTCTCTCTCTCTCTCTCTCTCTCTCTCTCTCTCTCTCTCTCTCTCTCTCTCTCTCTCTCTCTCTCTCTCTCTCTCTCTCTCATGCTCTCTCCTGCCTTGTATCAGTCAGCTTTACTGTGTCTCTCTCTCTGAGACTCTCCTTTTCTCCCTCTCCTTGCCTAGGATCACTCCCGGAATACACCCACTCAGTTCAGACTCAGACCTTGGTGGCTATACCCGCTTGCTTCTCTACCACTACCCTAGCTATGGTTGCCTTCGGCACTCTCGTCTTCACATATGGTTAACAGGTACCCTCACTCTTCACCCCTTGGGTAACCTTCACCACCCTGAAAAGTGTAGTGGGGATGGGCAGTGGTGAAAATTGTGAAAATCGACAAATTGAAATGTTGGTAAAATGTCATGAAAGTGCACTTTTGGCTTGCTGTTTTATACGTTTTCTTTTTTTTTTTTCGTTTTTTTTAATAAATATGTTAGTAAGAAGTGCACTTCACAGATTGGTGTAAAGTATGGTTAAAATGACCCTTTGGTTTTCTTATAAATGAGGGTGAAAATTGGGGGGTCGGTTAACCTTCTCTCCAAGCGCTGTCTTGCCCAAGTCTCTTGGTCACACAAGCAGCAGCAGCCCTTCCCGAGTGAACAACCGTGTGTCCTGCTGCACTGTAGCAGCTAAATATCGGAATTAGAAATGGCTTGGCCTGCCTCAGGGCATACTCACACTAGCACGCATTTTCATACAATCATAAAATGTAGGTGATTTTTTGGGTCACAAGGGCTACGTATTTTTTGTTTTCACGCAAATGGGCACGTAAATGTCAGCGGCTTGGACAGCCGCGGGGTTACGTATTTTGCGGGAACCTCTGGAGGTCCCCGGATGGATTTTTATGCATCGTGCTGGGTGACCCCTCGGCCCGTATAATCGCATTCGGGGAGCAGGTCGAGACTGTCCTTTCTGTTTTGTGACGTATACGGGTGTGCTGTGTGACTGGGAAGTGCTTTATAAGCGCAAATTGACTCACATATAATTTGCTATGGTACCTGCTAGTGTGAGTATGCCCTCAGACCAGTAGTCTGTTGCAATCATTTTGTCGTCTGGAAGCTTCCTGGACTTTCCTGGGACTTGCTGCAATTTTTATTTATTTATTTTTGGGAAAATTGCTGCAATTTTTGTGGGCTTTGGGACTGGACTTGGACTTTCCAGACTTTTCTGTGGGGTAGCCTGGCTGTCCGATGGCCCGACTTTTCCGGATGTTTCCCGACTTAGACCTACGACGCTTCAACTGACCTAGCGGACCTACCCCACGTGACATTGGGACTTGGGATTTCAGAACCTTCTAGACTTTTGGGGATTTGGTGCCGGCTTTCAGGGGTCTGCAGCCTGAAATCCTTTCAGATCCTTTTCTACTACCAAAGGCTCACAGACAAATACCTTTCTCTGCCTGTTGGCCAAGATCAAGTGTAGTATCTGTCTTCTGATCAGTTTAATATATGATCCATGGTCCATGGGACCACAGAAAATTAAAAAAAAAAAAAAAAAAAAAAATAAAAGACAGCAATCCTAAAAGCAGACACTTTTAGGAGTGTCTAACGAGACCCTAAGTACCGGATCCCACATTTGTTAGTAGAGCCTGTAGAGGAACTTTTGGTGAAAAGGGGGATCCCACATGGTTCCCCATATGGAGGCATTGGAAAACTTGCCGGCTGTTTGTTCTCTAATGAATGTGCGACACGGCTGTGACCCGTGGCGCAACTCTTAACGAAATTCCCAGAAGCCGATGACCCCCTGCACCTCCCCCAAAAAGTAGGCAGTTTCGTGTCTGTGGTCCTCGTATGAGGGGGTGGAAACTTCTTGAACGGTGCCCGTGGGTTGCTGTTCAAACCCCGTAGCTCCGCAGGACCCTTTCACGCCCATCACAAATCGCCAAGGCTATCGGAAAAGCCCCTCAGCGTCTGGGCCTATGGGATTCAATTTTTCTTTTACGAATCGTTCGCCGCGGGCACGACTTCTGAGGAACTTTTCTGAAATTATTAAATTTTGTGAAGAGGCCGTTGTGGGATCCGCTTCTAATTACTTGAGACTTGAGGCGAGATCCAGAACGCATGATCACACTTGCGCTTCGGAGAATGCATGCAACTGCATTCACATCCCCAGCGTTCTTTTTTTTTTTTTTTTTTCCGTCACCAGTCCCCCAGCCTCGGCCCTTGCTGCTACTGCAGGCTCAGCATACCCAGTCCCCCCAGCCTCGGCCCTTCCTGCTACTGCAGGCTCAGCATACCCAGTCCCCCCAGCCTACGCATAGCTGGGCGAGGTACTGGTGGATAAGACATGAATGCACAAAAGACAAAAATCATGTCGCTGTATCTTTCCATGTTCTAGCGGAAGATTCACTCTCGTTTTGCACCTTTCAAGAGTAGTGCAGCGAGGCCCACAGTCCGTAACAGTCGAACAAAGCCCAACCACTTGCCAGGGCCAGAAGCCCAACCATAATGACGTCCAGTCTTGCGGCCACCGACAGCAACTTCATTAAGATGAAAAGTTTTTATTTTTTGAACGAATATTTGACCCAAAAACTGTCAAAATATTAGCTCCTGAGGGTCCAGCGTTCTTAAATTGCTGAGCCCCCTGGAAATAACTGGACTTGGCGTCTGTCCAGATACATCCAGGCGGTCTCCACGTTTTCTGCACCACTGGTGGTGCAGATAAGTGTACGGTGTGGCAGCATTTGCTTCCTGCCCCCTTGACAGCATACTGCCGTACCAGGACGGTTTTTTTGCAAAAAAAAACAAAAACAAACTGCTTCGCAATTTATGAAATGGTCAGTTCCACTCTCCCCCGGGTCAAAGGGCAGAGCACAGTCAGGGGCCTGGCTTGACCCACTAGCCAACCCACTAGCGAAGTATTGTACGATGTGTGATGCAATTTTATTTTATTATTATTATATATATATTTTTTTTGAGGGCCGTGCCTCACTCTGCCGCAGTGCAATACAGAGGCGACGCTGGAGGGGTAGAGCAGGCAAGCCTACCCATATGACCACTCTATGGCCACCAGATATTAAATATTAAATTAAATTAATATCGTTGATGGACCACGGATCAGATGTTAAACCACCAGTACTTGGCCCAGCTATCTATTCCGAGCCTCGGCCGACCGGTACGCCGAGCCATGCCGAGGCTCGGACTACCTGGCATGGAGTTCCCGAACGTCAGTCTGTTGGTACCCCCAAAAAACGGAAAAAAAACATTCAGTAGAGAAAAAAAAAAAACAAAAACGGAGAAAAGAAACGAGATCGAAAGAAAAAGAAATAAGACAAGCAAAGAAAAAAAAAAAAAAAACGAAGGGAAAAAAAAAGAAAAAACGAAGTATCTGCGTCCGCTTGAGAGAGAGAGAGAGAGAGCGTGAGAGAGAGAGAGAGCTGTCTCTTATACACATCTAGATGTGTATAAGAGACCCCCCCAAAAGCAAACATTTATTACAACAGGTCAAATTGATGCCGGGGACCTCACAATTCGACCCGCTTGACAACACTTCTTTTTTTTTTTCTTTTTTTTTTTGAGAATGCTCTAGTCTTTATAAAAGCTGGGAAACGGGCCCAACATCCCTTACAAAATTAGGTGGGTTGCTTCCTTTTCCCAGTTGAATCAACTCGAATGTGAAAACAAACCACTAGCCTAAGGGCCACGTTAGACACTCCTTAGGAGTTCCTTGAACCACAAGGAATTTCCCTTGTGGCTCTTAAGGGAAATTTGCAGCGTCTTTCCACGCATCCTTGGGGACGTCCCCCGAGGATGTTTCCTTGTGGCATGCCTGCGGCTGTTTTTATACGGAAATTTGTGGCCGCGGGGTCGGCTGTCCGTGGTCCACCATCTTTTGTCCGTGTGGAGGCGGTGTGGTCCAGCGACGTCTGGCGGGAAACGGCATCAGACGGGCGATGGGGAAAAAATAAACCCAGGGGGCCTCGACGTTTGAAATCCGAATTTTGAATGACGGCTGCGATGATGACGACGACGTGCGGCTGGCGGCGCGAAGACGGCGTAGTGCTGAAACGGGCTCACCGGCGACGTCCCTGTTTCCCACCGGCCGTTGTGAGTGCAGTGGCATCGTTGGGTGCGTCCATCGCCGTCGACCTTCTTCCACGTCGTCTACGCGTGCGAGGACACATTTCCGTCGGGAGGACTGCATCCAAAGAATAGGCGGCAGCTGTCCACGGATGTCATTGGCTTCTTCGTTGGGTGTGGAAGGCCGACACACACGGCAGCGGAGCGACGGTTCCGTCTCGAGGTCGCGGATATGCAGGGCGGCGGAGAGGGTGCACTTGCGTTGTTGACGCCGCTTGAGCTGCAGGCCATGGCGGCGGCCGTGTCGACCGTTGTTCTTCGATGTCCGCAGGAGAGGGTGCTGGGACGAATGAAGGAGCAGTTGCGCGCACGTAGAAGGGGGACATAATCCCCGACATTGATGCAAGCTCCGGATGATGGCCCCGACCGTCCATTCAATAATAGCCATAGATGACACACAGCAGTTAATCCCCTCGCCTGAGGGCAACCAATGCTGCTCATCAATAACTACTCATGATTTGTTCCGGTTTTGCAATTGGGACGCTTGACCCGATTTCCAGCTGGTGCAGCTCCCCACCAATAGATTGGAGCCATCTTCTAATAAAAAATACAAAAGAGAGAAAACTACAGTGCAGTCAGGGTTACAGTTTGTAATTGCATTTCAAACTGCGTTTTAGCAGTTCTTTTAGTAAGGGCCTTAGTTTCAAATGCAGTTGAAACTCGGGCTGACCTTTTTTAGCAGTTCAGTCAGGCACGTGGCCCTTTTTTTTTTTTTTTTTTTTCCCCGCCATGTGGCAGGGCCACGGCTGAGATGTCTCAGCCATGCCCGAGAAAANAAAAAAAAAAAAAAAAAAAGCTCACAGACTCGACCTACTACCTCTCCTAGAATAGGTAGATGCCAGTCGGAGTTTGTTTTTCATTTGTAACGCATATAAACTTCCTTTTTTTTTTTTTAATAATGCGAACTGCAGTATGTTACCAACTAATACCGTTTATTATTATTATTATTATTTTTTTAATGTTACCATGTTTTGTATTTTGTCTTTTGTGAGAATGAATGCATCGGTGGGAATAATGCTATGGGTCTCATGGACACCAAAAGCCCAATCCGTCTCTCCTTCGTTCGGTTGATCAGGGCTCCACAGCCATTCAGGCATAAAATGAAGGGCATAATGAAGAATGGGAGGGATGAAGGATATAATGAAGAATACAATAAAGCATATAATGAAAGAATAGAACGAAGGATATAACGAAGGATATATATTGAAGGATAGAAGGATCACTGGCAATGCAGCTGCGGCGCTACCATTGCACAGTCTCTGCCGGCCGATCTGCAGCAGACTGGTAGTCAAATGTGTCATAGTTGCAACTCGCCTTGTCAAGCAGAGGAGCCCCCATGAATGCCTACATCAGTCGCCCTGTGCATCAGCAGCATGATGGCAGCTTTGATCAGGTGGGACGTGGGCCCCACAAAAAAGATATCCGTCACCATAATTTATCCTTGAGAGGGACCGCTTACTGCTTCCCATCCCTCTCTCAAGCCATTGCACTCTCCTCGATATCGATTCCGTCAACCAATCGCAACCTGAAAGTGAGATGAACTATTTGACTATGTTCGATGGTGTTGCAATGGCATACTTTGCTTTGTTCTCCTCCTCCTCCTCCTCCTCGCGATTCCGTCAACCAATTGCAACCTGAAAGTGAGATAAACACAGCCGTTTCACGGCGGAATGGAGAAAGGAAACAGAGATTGTGGCCACACAGAGTATAAGAGAAGAGGGGTATGAGAAGAGGTTGGTAAGAGGGACAGGAATACGTAACTCCAAACAGCAGCAAGGACATAGTACGTCGATACATATACAGATCGATCAGCCCGTCCGTTTTTTTCGTAGCCGTCCAAAAAAAAGGCAAGCAGCCGCACTGCAAGAGAATTGAATCACCTGCTGCTGCTTTTCTTCCTACTGGTTACTACCAAACTTAACCAAAGTCCCTGGACTTCAACTTTTCCTACTACCTAAGTCCCTGCACCGTCAATTTCTACCTAAGTCCCTGCACGTCAATTTGAAGTCCTTCAAGTGAATGTTGTTGAAAAGACGGATTGAGGAAAGTCAATAAGTGTGTGGCAAAGAAGGGGCGAAGGTAAGTTGGACGGCCGCAATTGACATCAAAGAGAGAGGTTTAGCGGCCTCAAAAGAAAAACTTGCGTAGCCACCTCAAAAACAAACAAACAAAAAAAAAAAGAGAGTAGCCACGTCAACAAAGCCGTCCGCACGTGTCAATCCGAAAGGCTTTGAGGTGGCTACTTTTTTTTTTTTTTTTTTTTGAACACCCGTCTGGGTGCTAGGGGTGCTGAAACGAGCAGTCACCTCTAGCACGGCAGAGGGAGGGGGGGTGGGGAAGAGGGGGGGTTGTTTGTAACAGTAAGAGGTAGAGGGAAAGGGGAGAGGAAGGCCGTTCGCTAAGATAGGGGGGAGATGAAACAGTCTGTGGTTATGTGTCCGTACCTGTACGGACACAAGCAAAAAGCAAAAGGCATGGAAGATACTCAAGATAAAGGGTTGAAGATTGATTTTGAGTTGGTGCTGGAATCAGTGGTTGAAGATTGATTACGAGTTGCTGGAATCAATGGTTGAAGATTGATTTTGAGTTGCTGCTGGAATCAATGGTTGACGATTGATTATCAGTTGGATCGCATACATTCATTTGTTGCGTCACGACGCCTGATTAGGCAACGACTTGGCATCCCAATGGAGAAAAGCAGCAGCCCCCAATCGGCATGACATTGTATATTCAATATTATAACTGTATATTGTGTGCTATGAATGAGTTTCAATTCCTGAATAGCTTAGGGACAGACAGGAATCTGGTCGGAGGAGCAGCCAGTATACATTTGGTGCCCAGGAAAGAACGGGGAAGAAAGAATGTGCAGTGTTCTCAAGACGTTTATGGACACCTACGAGAAGAGAGAGTTATGTTGAAGAGGAGAGATGAGGCGGGAAAGGAAGGTGGAGTTTCTTGGGCACGAGGGTGGAGATGGGGGAAGAAAAATGCGTTGACGTATCAAATTTATCCGAAGAACATTGAAATGAGGTCTGGGGACGGGGGGAGTTTACCTTTCTTACGTTCCAGCATTTTGAAAATCTTATTCGATCGATCCCAACAAGCAAAAAGGCAATTGAGGTTACAGAACTACCACACCAAATTACAGAACTAGTGGAGTTGGGACTGGCATAATATGTGGGAGGCTGAGCCCGGTTCTCAGTAGTTCTCAGCAGTTGTCTTTTTGGTTACTCCGGGTAGACTGTGAGGACCCCGGCCTCAATATTCTCATTTGTAATATCAGCCTTGGGCACTGGGCCCGTTTTTTTTATAAAAAAAAAAACAAAAAAAAAAATAGGGACTGGCTGTATAGGATAAGACAGATGACGTCAACAGACGAACTGGCGGAGTTGGGAAAAAAGGGGAAAAAAAAGTACTGGGACTGAGTAAGAGAGAGGACGGTACGGTACTAACGAGAAATGGGCCACGGAATGTCATGAGTAGGAGAATAGCTCCTAGGTAGTTCTGCAGCTCAAAGGTCGTAACCCCCTGATGAGGCTGGTGCTGGCGGCCGGGATTAAGGTGGGTGGGGGATAGTGCCCGCGATCCGCTCCGAGGGTGATAGCGGATCTTAAGGAGGGGAGTAGGGGGTGAGCCAGATCTACGGCTATGGCAAATTGCGATGACTCCAGTGTGTAATTCTTCTTATCTTTCGAGTTTTTCACATTCACTCTGGCTCGCTCTCTGCTTGTCTGCTGATTGCTTGTTGCTGCTTGTACGATGCTTGCTTGCTGCATAGCATGTACAGAGGGTACAGGAAATACAGTGACGATCAGCAATCAGAGAAAATTCAAAATTAGCATGGGCCAAAAAAAAAAAATTAAAAATCATGGCACTTTGCAAAACACACTAATCAAGAAATGGCCCAAAATATATATAGTGTGTGTGTGTGTGAGAGAGAGAGAGAGAGAGAGAGAGAGAGAGAGAGAGAGAGAGAGAGAGAGAGAGAGAGAGAGAGAGAGAGAGAGAGGCGGTTTTACTTTTCGACATGCACATCCTCAAGTTCACTGTTCGTCATAAGACTCGTAACATCATCTGTGTGAGCCGCATAAGTGACATCACGTAATTTCAGGGTTGGATCATTGGATGCATGTTAAAAAAATCAAGGTATTAACCATATGATATTTGCCATTCTTTTAATTAATTTTCTTCTTTTATAGAATTTGTTTTATCTCGAATCATGAGTCAAATGCCCATTTTCATTATGTGCTTTCCTTTAGCTACTTAGATGTTTCAGTTCGCTAAGTCAACTTCGTTGAGGTTTCCCTATAGGAAATCCATGGATCAAAGAGAGCTTCTCCCCATGGCGTTTCGCCTTTCATTGCGTCCTTTCTTTCTCAATGCCAAGGCATCCACCCAATGCATTATTTTGGATATAGCAGGGCCCTTCGCTACTTCTCACTTTTGATGCACACATCTGATCCAATAATTCTCGAATTTGGAGATCCATAAGAGTGTTCAACAAATTAAGTATCGGAAGTTGGGTCCTTCGGGACGTCCGTTAAAATTGAAATTGGAACGATACAGAGAAGGGTTATTAACTTATTAGCACGGCCCCTGCGCAAGGATGACACGCATAAATCGCGAAATGGTCCAAATTATTAATAAATAAAAAAAACAAAAAAAAAACACCGTATTGGCAATTGGAACCAGTAATTGTGGGACACAGGAATTTGTGTAGACCTTCGCTGAAGGAACAAAATTAGACCCTCGTTCTGGCAAAAGAGGAGTCTGGAGAGAACAGAGGTTTTGAACAAGAACACAGTGTTGATGCAAGTTGAAATTGAATTAAAAAAAAAAAAAAAAAAAAAAAAAAAAAAAAAAAAAAAAAAAAAAAAAAAAAAAAAAAAAAAAACCCATCAGATCAGAGAGGAAAAGACGAGTGACCAGTCAGCTCTACGCCCGGTCACTATGAAAACAGTATGAATGTGATTAACAAGCAAGAGAGGCATAGAAATGAATAGCAACGATCATTCACAGGGATAGCGAAGCAGACAGACACACGGGAAGCGTGAACATAAAAAAAAAAAGAAAAACAAGAAAGGAAATTTCAAATTTGATACAGGCATACACAGTTTGACAACCACTCTCCTCCTCTCCATGACGCAGCAGTGTAAAGAAATATGATTCAAATATCAGAAAATATTAAAAGCAATATTTACACCATAGTGACAATGCTCGAAAGACGGTTTTTTTTTCAGAGTCCCCCTACGAGTGTGTTTTCCACGAGCTGGAAACACACAGATTTGTGAAAACAGGAACACAGCCATTTGGTACAGGGAGAGAGACTGAGCAAGAGAGCGAGCTCCCGTACCATCAGTAGCGAATGGGAGAGAGAGAGAGGAGCGGCATGCGGTGCCTATCAGTAGCGAAGGCGCATCTGGCCACAGCCAGAGTACTCTGGCTGTGACAACGCAGCTTGCGAGCCATGTCCATAATTTAAATAATTATTATTATACCCCAGTTTCTGGTCCATACAACAGATGCCTGGAGGTGGTTATTGACTATTTTTAGGAGGCAGCAAGAATCCAAAAACAAGCCAATGACTCTACGCGAGCTTGACAGCTGTCGTCGGCACGACAAAATCGGACGACAGCTGGAACCCCATTACGAGTGAGGCGGCAACCACACAGCTAACGCCATCACAAACCACCTCTCTGTCTTTTCCTGCATCCATACCTCACGCCGCCGCCACCACCACCACCAGCAGCAGCGCAGCAGCAGCAGCAGCAGTAAGGTGTGCTTCCGATCGTCGGATCTCATCCAATCGTTCGGTTTCGAGTTTCAAAGATTGGTTGAAGTAGCACCCTCCCTCAACCATGACGAAGAGAGCATGAATCCAGACGGAGTGTGGTACATGATGCGCAATATAATAAAAGTACTACGTAGGTCACTCCCCAGCTCCACCTGCTGGTCCCACCAGCTCAACCCCCCTTACAGCGGCTCTCCCACATACGGTGGTGGCGCATCTGGAAGTGGGGGAGGTCATCATTTCTGGTTCAGGAATGCAGGCAAACGGGGGGGTATCGAGTCAGGATTGTCAGCGGSGGGGGGGGGGRATGAGGAGGGAACAGAGGAGGGAACAGAGGAGGGAACAGAGGAGGGAAATGAAGAGGGGCTAACTCCAGTGTTGAGGGGGAAATCTGAGGAGGCATCAGAGAAGGAACTCGTGGACAGAGAGGAGGGTAGTACCGAGGGTGAAGGAGATGCAGAGGACCCTACAGGGGTGGCAGGCGATAAAGGGGGGATAGCGGAGGAGTCAGGCTCCGCTGTTGGCCTGCTCACGCCTGGGAGCGGTATGTCCCCCACCCCGAGAGGCGGGCCTAAGCTGCAGCGCTCCGTATTGTGTTGTTCTACGGCATCCTTGAGCTTCTGGAACTTGGTGATTGATGCCGAGAAAGCATCCAATCGACCAGATGCACCGCGATAGAAGTGGAAGAAGGGCAGAACTTTGACGTTGAGGCTCTTGCACAGGGGTTTGTTCTCATCGAAGTTAACTTTCAGAAAATCTACCATGCTGTATTCGGATGCTAGCCGGAGGACTTTTGGATAGAGAGCCCTGCAAGAACCGCACCAGGTGGCATAGAAATCCACGACAACAAGGCGTTCGCCGGCAGCCGACAATGCATCCACGAACTCTTGCGCCGAACGAATGTCTTTGACATTCTCCCCACCTTTCCTCTCCCACCACCTCACACCATCGTTGGGTGCCAGCTCTGCAACGGGTGCGGATCTTACCCTCGCTTGTCTGCCCTTCATTCGCCTTGCAGGTTGCCGTCTGCCTGCCCCTGCATCACTTGTCCACAGAGCTTGCTCGCAAGGCCACAGGCTGCTTCCTCCGAGGAGTCGATGACTGCTTGTCCGTGCCCTCAGCGCTGCTGCCTCCGTTGACAGGCAGGATGAAGAAGCAGAAGAAGAAGTCATCGCGGCCGACGGTATGCAAGATGCAGCTCTTACACAAGAAGGAGACTTGCGTGACGCACAGACGTCAGAAGGGCCAGGGAACGAAAAGCCACTCGGAGATGCAGTGGCAGAAAGAATGCCCTCGGCTAGCTCCATGATGAATGCCAATGGAAAGGATATGATATATATCTATCTATATATATCTATATATAATATATATAGATATATATGTATGTATATATATATGGCCACAAGCTCAAGTGTCTGCCAGATGTGGACAGCTATCAGCTTGTTCAAGAATCTAACAAGAGCTCCAATGACATGGAGACGCCGTGGACCGACCTATATATTCGCCGCTGCACCAGAAAGAAAAATCCGTCGTCTGCACAAGTTATACCTTCGATCTGTAGCGGAGACAAGCACCTGCGTGCAACTTTGCACACGAACTTCTCCCAAAAAGAGGAGGGATCAGCGGCTTAATCGATGATCAGACCGCCAGGGAGTCGAGTTTTTAAACTTCAGCCCTTGGGGGATCCCAAAAAGGGGAACCAATCGAACCGAGCAGGCAGCTCTCCTCCACCTGCAGTGTCCTCATTCGAGAGACCATCAGCGCATATGCAGCGAAAAATCTCTCGACCTGTTTGTTCTCGTCCTAGAAACCGTCAGCTTGGTCTCAGGACCACCAAAGTCTGTGCAGGATATGGCCAGTCACCATATATAGCTTAATTCTCCCACAAAGAATCTGATAGCGCATAAGTATACACGACCACCGTTGCAGACCAATTTGACCGCTGCTGCTTCTTCGATCCGAAGGTGTGTGGCTCACGCTCCCTGTGGCATTGCAACATTGGTTACAACATAAGGATCATCTCTTGGGGGGGGGGAAATAAATAAAATCAAGGATCGTCTCTGACAACAGTGAAGTGAAGTGAAGTGGAGAAGTGAAGTGAAGAACAGTTCGGGAACAACAGTCAGCGCATGCAAACACTGTCTGCGCACACACTCTCGAGTCTCGACACTGTCTTCGGCACAACATAGAGAGGAGAGGAGAAAGATGCACCCATGAAGACACTTTGTATGACGCATGCAAACACACTCTCTGATAAAACCAGGCACTTAGCTCAATATGTCATCAAACAGCAACATGAGCTCTTTTGCACGACCCCAGCCAAGAGAGAAGGAAAAAAGCAGCCAGTTGCTAGGCGACCAGCCGGGGCGCCCGGGTCGCCCGGGTAGCCTTGTTTGCCCGGGTGGCCCGGCCGTGCAAGGACCCAAAAAGCTCCCAATAATTTTTATTTTATCCAAAAAATCTGGGAAAAAACATTATGTTATGCAGAAAAATAAACTGAACAACTTTTGCCTCACGCTCACAACGAAATTCTTTACCAAATTTACAATAAAAAATGGAAAGAAAAAAAAAGAAAAAAAACATTTATTTATTTTTTTTGCGCCCGGCCGGGCAAAAAATGGTCCCCCCGCCCACTCCGGTAGCCTAATGACTCAGTTGGCAAGCATGCCATAATGTCAGCATCTTGGAGTTCACACATGTCATCATTCATTATTGTAAAACACCAGTCAGATCGGCGGCGCCAATGGAGCAGTCCCTACCTACCGGTAGTCCCCAGCTCGTCACCATGTTGACACCATCTTGGGTTTGAGTTCTCAGTGGAGTCAGTGCAGCGTCGAGCCAGAGCCAGTTCATAAAAACCAAGCAAGATATAATATATAGGGATGATTTGCAAAATACCCGCAAAAGTTGAGATATATGCCAAAATGCCCCTAAAAGATGTGGGTAGAGCGGAATGCCCCTCTGACAAAAAAAAAAAAATTGTGAAATACCCCTGGCGTCGGTTGGACCCCCATCTTTGCAATATACCCCTACCAGGTACCGTCCAACTTTGCAAAATGCCCCAGTACTTGCCTGATTTTCCTAGGGGCTATTGCAAAATGCCAATGCCCAAACGGGAAGGTCCAGATTGCAAGTTGCACACCCTCCTGACAGGGGCACAACACAAAGATTTAGGCCCAAAAGGGCATTCTGCTCTACCCACATCTTTCAGGGGCATTTTGGCATACATCTCAACTTATGGGGGTATTTTGCAAATTATCCCTACTATATAATATGATTACCACAGAAAAAAAGAAAACAATAATAATGTGATTACCAGTGCCAGCACAAAGGGGCCTATAGCTCAGTTGGTACACCAATCACCTGTTGAAATACAGACCTGGAAAAAAAAAAAAAAAAAAAAAAAAAAAAAAAAAAAATACAGACCTGAGTTGGACTCCAGCTACCACCCAAATGACCAGGATCAAATCGTTCTGCATTCATTTCATTACCTGGGCCTGGGCCGGTCAGTTCCATTTCCATGAGTATGTCCGAAGGCCGTCGCGCTCTTACACAGGGGGATTACAAGCACCAGCGAAAATTCTTGCATGCAGGAGCATTGAGCCCATGCAAGAAAACATTGGCATGTCAGAGAAGAGCTCAAAGAACCAAGCACACCACTTGTTAAAAATAATATCATTACGTCTTTTCGTGTTCAAGGGTGGGTTTGTATTAAACTCGTTCGTTCGGTTAGAGTGTATATAATATGTGCCTTGTGAGCGCAAAGAGAGTACTTCAAATGTAATCAGGCCAACTCTTATCTGCCCAGGCACGGTTACAACTGCCCCTTTTGCACCCTTTTCTCTGACTTGCACGCATCCTCTTGCCCTCTTTGCACCCTTTTTTTTTTTTCTCCTGCCTTACAAGCTTGCTCTTTCCCCTTTCTCCAGACCCACAAAGCGCACAGACGAGATCCTCCTGCTCTCTCTATCCTCTTCAACGGGTAGCCGGATCTGGCCGATCGACTACCGTCTTCACCCGAATAGAACTTCCGGTCATTATAGCGGTATCTGGACTAGAAATTGTACCAGACACGGCTAGCTATAATGACCGGGCGTTCTATTCGGATGAGGACGGTAGCTACTGTAGCGGTGGATTAAGAGCCCAAAAAACCTCCGCATGCTGGTGCTGTGACAAGCGTCGTGGGGTGGGTGGTACCAACGGGCCTACCTAGCTCAGTTTTTACACCCATCAGCTGTTGAAATCCAGACCCAGGTTCAAGTCCAGATGCAGTCAGATGAACACACAGATATAATCTTTAATTACCCTCGTCCGGTCAGCTCAATTATGACATATCAACGCCTAGAAATGAGCGAGCGAGCGAGAGAGATAGATAGATAGAAATGAGCGAGCGAGCGAGCGAGCGAGCGAGAGAGAGAGAGAGAGAGAGAGAGAGAGAGAGAGAGAGAGAGAGAGAGAGAGAGAGAGAGAGAGA
>BFEA01000028.1:1972009-1983635 GCA_003427395.1 Chara braunii
CTCTCTCTCTCTCTCTCTCTCTCTCTCTCTCTCTCTCTCTCTCTCTCTCTCTCTCTCTCTCTCTCTCTCTCTCTCTCTCTCTCCCTCCGTTCCCCTTACGGGGCGCCTATAACATAGGATCCGTTTCTCTTCTTTGTTTTCGTTTTTTTTTTGTGTTTTTATTTTGGGGTAACTTCGGCGCAGTCACGAAAACAGTTTGTAATTGCACTTCACGCAATCCCGCGAATACAACACACCCCCACGCGACCCCACCGGACCCGAAACGTCGGTCACATACATTCAGCATTACCGGCCCTTTTGCCTCAAGTGCAATTACAAACTCAATCCCTGATTGCGCCGTAGTTTTATCTTTTATTTTTCCTTTTCTTACACTTCTTAGGTGACATCCCGTAGTTGGTGGGCCCCGGCCAAGAAGCAACGACCGGGCCTTCCCTTGGGCGACCTCCGCAGGCCCCGACGCGTTAACGGGGAAGGCCCGCGGCCGATAGCTGGGCCAAGTACTGGTGGTTTAATCCAAAAAGTATCTTTGAACTTCCATGCGGCTACTCAACATCTTTTTGAACAGAAAGGTGGGGGCACGCACGTGGGATCTCGTTTTCAAATGAAGTCCTGGTGCTGTTCATTGCAGAGCTCGCAATCCGACATGGACAGCCTCAACCTGGTTTTGCTCTTTCGTTGTGTTCGTCCTCGCCACGTGCCGGGTAATGGAAACCCTTTTTCCGATAATGTTCGGTGCGGGGGCAATCGCTACACAGAGTGTTGGGCCAATGAGGTGCCACCGCCGTCCACGGGATGACAATCAATTTGTTAAAGACAATAATAAGGAGTACGGGGGAAATGAGTATCAAAAATGGCAAAAATCGGGCCTACAAATTCTAAGCACTTTGTTTGGGAAGGAAAATAATAGCGCCCGCCGAACTTGGCGACGACTTCTCGCACGTGCCACTCATATACACGTGTCTTGTCCTCGTTACACGGGAACGGGCGTGGTGGGGATGCGGGAGGTCGACGCCCAGTCGGATCGGTGTAATCGGTCCACATAGCATAAGCAAGGCTGATTGGGTATGTCTACTCAATCCCTTGTTCAATCAAGGGAATAAACAGACACAACACTATGTTCGCATTATCTTTCATCCACCAACAGTTACTGCCATTTCGTCAAAATTGACATCTTTTATTTTCTGAACGAAATTGAAACCGAGTTTATTTGCCCAAAACTCCGAGTCGTCAAAATTTGTTGTTCCTGAGGGTCCGGCGTTTCTAAAATACTGGACCCCCTGGCTGTACATGGACCTAGCTTGAGACCAGGTACCTCCAGGCAGTCCTGCCTGGAGGTGCCTGATCTCAAGCTAGGTCCATGTACAGCCAGAGGTTCCAGTGTAAGACGCTGGACCCTAAGGAACAACAAATTTTGACGAGTTTTCGGCCAAAAAACTCAGTTTCAATTTCGTTCAAAAAATAAAAAATGTTCATTTTGACGAAATGGTCGTTCACTGTGCAAGTCAATCCGATGCGTGAGTCTATGCAATCCGATCCAATCAAGAAGACAACAATCATTCATTCGCACAAGTAGTTAAGCATGCATCAAAATAATCATATCAGAATCCTAATTCGTTCCCGTCATCAGAGCAACAGCTCAATCGATGCATACATGTAAGAGATCACTCATGCATAAACCATCAGATACTAAGGAGCAAAGGGAGGGACGGGCCAAGATCACCCGAGCTTGCTGGTCTCTCCAATTCAACGATGCTCGTCCTCGAGAGATCTGATTGAATTCAATAAGACGAGTGGGACATGACCTGAGGAGTTGGTAGGGACGAGGGAGTCATTAGAACATTTAGACATTCATGAATAAAATATTAAAAGAGAGAGAAGGAGAGAGAGGGGTAAGGTTGAAATATGTGGACGGAGTTGTAGCTTGCCCGAAGAAGGGGACTAAGGAAAAAGGAGTTATGAGCATACAAATAGATCTGAAGAAAATAAAATTGTCAATCCGTCGTGGACTTAGCTTCCACAATAAGAGGAGGAACCGAAGATCAAGCCGCGCAAGCCTTCTGCTCTCTGACTATGGCCTCAGGCCATTCAACCACTCGTACATACACACCTTTCTTATCCAGGTACTGGCAATCTCGACCACCACATACCAACCTCCACACCTCAACGATCGTCACCCCGCCAACTCAGCTTCTACATCGACTTGCCCAGATATCACAGTCCGTCCTGACCACCCGGTGCACAGCCTTGCAAAACTACAATCAGCCCGTCATGACTTTTCGACTCGCCGTGCACACATATAATATAACGACGACTTCCCTGAAGTTGGCAGATGGGTTAAGAGAGGTTTTCAGATGCGTTTGTGGATTTTATAGTTGTGAAGAGGGAGATGATAGAAGATGGGAGGGAATGGGGCGAAGGTAGGAGGGGGTGAAGAGGGAGTTCGGGTTAATCGCCCGGGGAAAGTCATATCAATCCTCGCGAGTTCTTTCGCGGCCAATCAGATCACAACGTGAGGGGAGTATCCTCCTTGCACGATGCGGTCTGACGACTCGAACACTCTAGGGGGGGATCGGTAGGGAGTTTTTGTAGGTGGATGAAGGCGAGAAGAAGGAGGGCACAAAGAGTAGTGTGGAGCAGGACCAAAATTCAGACGGAAAGGAGAGGGAGAGAAGTGTGAAGGGAGAGGGGATGAAAAACAATTACGGGTGGAGGAAAGAAGGCGCGAAGAAGAGAGAGGTGAAGATGGCATGGGTTATAGCAGGAAGCGGGGGAAGTTTGCATGCATGGCACCGACACAGAGATGAAAAGACACAAAAATAGTTACATTTCGTTCATTCTAACTCTAAAACTAATTGAAGATTGAAAAATTCAAAAGACGATATATGCGCGTGAGATTGGGTACGAGAACTTTAAAAATCCTACGCCTATTCAGATCCCTACTGAAAATTCACAGGGCTTTCAAGAGCGAAGTAAGGAACAGTCACTTGCAAGAAAGGATATGTCAACGAGAGGTGCGACCACAAATTCCAAAATTCTCAACTGTCGACCAAAATTCCTAGTACGCTCACTAAGGCGCGTGTAAGTCCTACGTAAATTCAGAGAGAAATTGCGAAAAAGTTTGAGAAAAACAACGTTTTAAAAGTGGGAGAGCCTCGTCACCCATTAATTTCATGCATCATCCACCAACCAAAAAGAAGGGTACCCCTAAAATCCGTTAGAGATTGAAAAGCACAAATAACAAAACCCAAGACTTCAAAAGTTCGTTCATGTACAAAAGTTGGTACGTCACAGGTGAGACGGTAACAAGGCGGAGAGTTCAGTCGGCTAGAACCCAAGCCTCCGTCCTACAGGTTCAGACAGTTTCATGCTCGATAGTGCCTGTTAGCACTTGATTAAAGATAAGTTTAGGGTTTCTCGTTAATATGTCGGTCCTTAGCGTACGTGAGACTATGTGCTTGGAGGAGGGATACCCTTGACAATCAACTATGAATTGTTTGCTCTCGTCATTTTTCGCTCTCAATGCCTAAGCTGTTCAATTATTATTATCTCTCTATATCTCTAACTACCATTTTTATTGAAGTATTAAGACGAACATTATGGAGGTTGAACAACAAGAGAACGACAACAATAATGATGACCCTCACTTCCCCCCCCCCGATCCCGAAATGGACAGGGAAGACGAGGACCGATTACGAGAGTTGGTACGCCTCTGCTACGAGGAAGGCGTTTTGCCTTCAGACATTGACCCATAAAAAATGGAGAGAGATGGAAGAGAGGTTCAATTTAGGATCAACACCTTTATTGACTGAGTCAAGGTAAATTCAATTTCTTCCAAAAAAAGTGAAAGATAATATAGCAAGAGCGTATGAAAATCATAAACTTTAGGAAGGCACATTTGAAGTTGATTCTTTTAGTCCGAGATGAATTAAGGTCGAGATTCCAAACGTAGTATCCTACATAGCCAAGAGTAAGGTTTTGCCTCATGGATGGTCATCAATGACCAAGATCCGGTCACTCTGGGACCCACCAAATATAGATTGAAGTTCAAACCCTGGTTAACTAAAACCCAACTGAGAGATCAGAGGAGACAAAAAAACCAATTATTCTTCGAGGTCGTTGCTGTCCAAGTTCCCCTAGACTCTTTCTGTTATCTTGAGGCTCAGATTCACAAAGTGATAGGTCCAATTGTTAGGACCCACCCAGTGGAAACCGACTGCCGAAAACCATCGCTTATCAACGTAAAATTTGATATCGATCCAGAGATGAGGGGTAACATGAAAGACAAAATTATTGTCATCACTGCAGAAGGGGACGAATTGTCGATCAACCTGGTGTGCTTGGATACCTCGAGATGTTGCAAGTGTCCGACTTTCTTCCATGAAGAAACGCAGTGCTGAAAGGCTCAAAGGTGACGTTAATAGGGCCAGAATACCCACAACCTCAAGTTTGCGGTCTGAGTGCAGCGCAAGGTGCATCTTCAAATCAAGCGTACCAAGGAGTCATGGGCCCAAGTGGCTTACACAATCCCCAAACTACGGGGATGAACGCTTCACCTCGTATGCAACAAGGCTTTCAACCGTGTGATGCCATGCGATTCAGTCAGACCTTCTTTTCAGCCTCCCTCTTAAAAGGGGAAGCCCACAAGCGTTCCAGTATGAGCAGACCACTCTTCATCACCAAGCCTCATTTAAGGGTTTGAAAAACTGGTTAGGGCAGGCTTACGCCCCTTGGTTGCAGCATCAGTTCCCTCTGCAACCTTTCCCCCCTCAGGGAGGGTTGGCGGTAGGACGTTCGATGTATTTTGGCATGCCTTGTGCCCTTGTAGGTGTGGTTGGCTAGGGTTCTCGGACCATCCCACCAGTGGGGCCCCCACCCCAGGTGGTAGCTGATGCAGCAAACGCTACCCCACAAGGGGAATCATGCAACCGGAGCAGAAGAGGTTATAAGTGTTGCGAACAATGGAAACGATTCGCAGTCTCGTCCACGATCGTCAATGGTGGGCAAGCAACGACACTTAAGCTATGAAGGCAACTTCATCATGGCTGGCTTGGCAGGTGGAGGATAATATTTGGAACCTTTACTACCTCGCTCAGAAGACTTGCAGGATCAAATTTGAAAAGTGGGCACTCAAGGCAGCAAGACAACTCGACGCAGGGCTCCAATCGCTTAGGCTCGAGAGCAAATCCAGAATGTGAAGAGAAAAATCCTACCACTCTTCTGCACAATTATCCTAAACAACACTTGGGTGTTGGCTTTGACATCTCCCTGGTAAGCCACCCCTTATAGCACAAGCCATGCCATCTGCGATGGTTTCTCTCATTAGATCAGTGATCGAAGATCGCTTTCTAATTCGCCTCATCTCGAAGCTCTCAATGCCACGATTTATCAAAGATACCCTGAAGGGAATAGGAAAAAACTCATATTCCACGCCGCGATCTTAGATGTCAAATTTGTCCATGGGCAATTGGAGAAGTTGGAATCGGAAGGCATGCGCCTTATTCCAGTCTCCTGACTGATGGAGAATAAGAAAAATGAGCTCTCTCGTATCCCCCCCTTCCTCCCATCTACTGAATGCCTCTGTGAGGTTGATGTGCGTCTTCAAGCGGATAAGAAATTAAACTCTATCTTTATCAGATCTCATTTGTTGAAATCCTGGTTGACATATTCTCAAGCTCATTCCTCACAATGTGGCATGAGCTCTAAGGCATCCCCCTATATGCAGAGCGTTGGGGCTGCAGGTCGTCACAGGCAAGCTTAAGCTTCCCACAAGGAACGTGTGAGGATTAGGCGATATGGCTGGGATATAAAAAAATAATAGGTTAAAATCTTGGTTGTTCGATAACAATATTCAGATTGCTAGCCTACAGGAAACAAAATTCAGAAAACATATATTTTTTTGTGTTTGTTAATTGGTGGGAGGGTCCCCAACTATGGTCTCCGATAATAGGAACCAGAGGTGGGGTTGCTCTTTTAGTTCATCGTAATACAAATCTATAGATTGTCAACTATTATTCAAACCTATGGGACGTTGGGAATGATTAAAATGTTTTTTGGATGGGAAATTCTGGATTGTCGCAACGGTGTATGTTTTAGGAGATGTCAAAGCTAGGTGCAAATTTATCTCAAATCTGTTAGGGATTATCCCTGAGGGCGATTGAGTGATCATAACAGGCGATTGAAATCCCTCACTACACCTTACCAACACCAGTAGGGTTTCTAGGGATAAAATTCAAATTACGACTCTGATGGAGGGGTTATAACTAATCGATTAATTTTGATTAACCTATCCAGAGGTTCACGGGTTCATATGGTTCTCAAACAACAGATAATCCTCATGAGTAATAAAACGTAGATTATATATTTTTATTATCTCTGCTAATTTGTGGGAATCAGTAAATCGAAACACCGAGTCGTTACATCCAATGTCGAATCACAAACTTGTTTATATGAGTATCTCCACAACAGAAGTTAACGAGGCAAGGGTTTATTTAGATTTAACACTAAAAACTTTGAGGACCCAAGACTAGCAGATTGGATTAAACATTTTTGGACTGATTAGAAAAACGCCCATTTTCAATCTGAATCAACAGTCGAATTGTGGAATACTGGTTCAAAAATATTTTCTAACCTTCTTAATGTTTTCGCATGACAGTTGGTACACCACCGAAATAGCAAAGAAACCCAACTCAAAAAACGTACAAAATATGTGAAATCTCATATGCCAGAGCACCCAGTCTCAAATTAGGTTTGGGGAAAGGAATGAGCCTCATTACTGGCGGAATGAGACAACCTTCAGTGTCATAACTCAGAAAATTGGGTTGAACGGTTATGGGTAAGAGGTATATAAGTCAATGATACGATGACTAGGGAGTCATTTCATAAACCTCTCCCTCGTCGTACCTCAACCCCTATAAAAGAACTCGAACACTCTTTCGATGTTAATACTATCCGAGCCAAATAACTTACCACTTTATGTGAGTATGCGACATACTACTATCGTGACGCATTCTCACTTCATGTACGCAAGAGGGGCATGTTACTTTCGAACTTCATCTTGCCTCGAGGAGAATGTTAACAACAGTCATATTTCATCACCACTTGAAGACATCCTTCACCACTTCAGGATGCAGCTTGCCTAAACATGTGGTTTTCAGGGTCTTCGGACCTTTCACCACTTCAGGATATCCTTCATCACTTCAGGATGCAGCCTGCCTAAAAAGGTGGTTTTCAGGGTCTTCGGACCTTTCACCACTTCAGGACCATTCAGGATTTTCAGACTGCCAAAAACTCTCACTTCACCACTTCAGGACCATTCGGGATTTTCAGACTGCCCGAAACTCTCACTTCAGAATTTTCATTCCTGAATTTTCAGCTACCCGTTAACCGCTTGTGCTTGCCTCCCCCTGTTGGGGTAACATTCGAGATTGGTTGTCCTCGGTTGACAAATTGGATTGAGATAGATTGGTCACCGCTCTTGAGGCGCACAGAGCACTAAAGGCTATGCCAAAACATAAGACTCTAGTAGATGACAGACTCCCTGTGGAACTGTAGTTGGTTTTCTAAGATGTCATTGGCGACTGCCTAAGCGATATCTATAATCAAGTCTTAGTGGACAGTAGACTGTTCGCAAATATGTGCAACGTGTTATTTAAAAAGGAGAATAAATCATAAATTTGGATCCGGTGTCCGATATAAATCCTAAATGTGTCGTATAAAATCCTAGCTAAAGTTATGGATGAAAGACAAGGCCACCACTTACCAGACCTGGTTCATTCAGACCAGGCAACATTTATTCAGGGCCGCTCAAAATTTTATAACTACAAAAATTGAGTCTTTAAAGATCATACAAAACGATCAAGTTGATATCGATGTTCTCCTCCTAGATCTTAAGAAATCATACGATAGAATTAACTGGTCGTATGTCCTCACCACCCTGAATGTAATGTCCTTTGGTCAAAATTTATACAAAATGAGTTGTTGTACTGTACACATTGTTGATTGCGCCAGTCATTGGGTGTTTGTCCAATCAATTATCTCTCACCCGATCACTGAGGCAAGTTTGTTTGTTAGCCCCTCTCTTGTTTGCAGTACATATGGGGAATGTTCTAAATACCATCCAGGCCCATCCTCCGATTATTGGTCTCCCAGTAGGTCTCACACCCTTGAAGGTGAAAGCATTAGTCGATAATCTCGTTGTTGTTACTCGCAATTTTCTGCAATCCCTTGACGCTCTTAAGCAATGTCTAGATAAGTATATAGTTATCTCTCAAGCGACCATCAAATGGCACAATCAGTTTATTCTGCCCATTCCGCTTCTCACTAGTGGTTCAGTGGGGCATGAAGTGCATTGATCAGTCTGAATGCTTCTTAGGGGTTCAAATAACTTTGAGTTACTATGAGGACGCACATGACAATCATGTTGTAAAAGTGTCTACAACGGGTCAGCTCTTGAGGCAATGCCCCTCATCAACTATGGTGATCAACGGTGCGTTATTCTCACTTTTGTGGTATGTTGGTAAAGTAAGGGGCCTTAACCAACAAATGTCCCTCATTAAAAGGCGGGCTGCCCGATTCATGTAGAAACCGTACTCAAAAGATGGAGATGACTTTATTTCTAAAGTTGCTTAGGAATTGCAATACTCACCTAAATAAGAGGGAGGCTTGGGCATGCTAGATCTGATTAGACAGAATGTGGCCTTGTTGGTATCCTGGATAATTAAGGTTAGCATGTCCCGAGAACCTCATCATTGGATTTCACTCGCTGAAAACATTTTGTCCCATGAATGACATATTCCCATACCAGACCATGTGTGGACTTATCTACTATTAAACTCCTATTAATGTAGATGCATAAAATCGTCATTCTGGAATATCATAATCCAGGCTTGGCGCAAACAATGCCCCAACAACTAAAGAGCTCATGTAATAACAAGCGAAGTTTTGTTGCAACCGTTATTTGAGAACTCAAGAATCGTATCATATGAGGGCACTTGGTTCAGTGCAGATACATCATTGACCATTTTTTGTCGCTCATGGATAGAAAAAGGAGTTCTCATAGTCATGGATATCTGGGATGGCTTCCTGGCAACTGGATCTCCGACTCATCCTTGAGACGCTCTCTTGGACATGTGTGTTATTTTGAAGAGAGAAAAACCCTACTAATTTTCGACATCCAAGTTGAATGGAATGACCTTGTGTTTTTCACAACTCCAGACCGACCAGGTACATGGTTCCACTCATAGTACTCTTCAACTCTACTTTAGCGCCTGATAGAATTCTCAGAAGATGGAAAAGGATCTTCTAGTCATACTCTGTCCTCCCCTCACATGTGCTTGTGGAAGACGAAGACAATCCACAACCCCAACTCGACATGCCTCTATCGCAAATCATAGTATTTACTTCATCCCTCGATGATCAGAATGTTGAATTTAAGGTCTACATATAAGGAAAACCTATTCTCTAGCTGAAATTGGACACCTGCCTCTGAGACTGGATTTTTATAGAAAAGAATGAGTCTTATCTGAAAATTTTAAAATATTCATTGAAAATAGGTTACTTTATGAATAAACCATTGAAGTGTCTGTTTGTTATAGTTAAAGCGCGATGATCACAATTATTGGGGACACACCCTTCACGTATTGACACCGAACTCTCTTCATGTTGGGAATAACTGAAAACCATCCCATGCTAAAAGTAGGTTTCGGTTCCCTAACTGGTCTCTGAGTCGGTGGTTTCTATCCCGTCAGCAGTTTGGGTGGTGGAAATAGGAATGGAAGTGGAAGTGGCATGCCATAGGTGTAGTTGGGCTTTTGAGTCCACCATTCATTTATGGAGGGACTGGCCTGCCTCAAGCACAATTTGAAACTAGTGGATTCAACATTGGAATCGTATCTCATGCGTTACTTTTTCATATAACAAAGAATGGTCCCGATTACGTGGACTACCAAAAGGAATAAGCAAATCCTCTGGTTGGGGTTATATCGCACAAGTTGTGAGGGAATCATTTTCTCCATCATCTGGTAAGCTCGTAATGATCGAGTCTTCAACAAAATTGAGTGGACCAATAAACAAATCAGGTGTACCTTTTTCCTGCTGCTGCGTTGCGCAATCCAAGCAGATTGAAGGCATAAAGTGTCAAAGTCCAAGTACCCACGAAGTGGTATCCGATGGTTTAGAACCACCTGGTGCCTCAAAAGTTTTGTAGCTAGTATTGATTCGAACGATCGGCAGCAATTAGATTTGTGGGTACTCGAGTAAACTTTGCTCTATCAACCTTGATATTCGGTTGTTGGTTCAGTCGTCGGAGTCGGGCAACATGAACTATTATGCAGAGGGAGTGTCACTGGTTCTTTGGAGACCTTAATGAAGCTCTCACCACCGAGTTAGTTAGTCTTCCCCTTCTTCTCATACCTCTTTATTTTCACTAGCTTGAAGGTTACATTTGCTTTTTTTTTTTTTGGTTTGTCATTTTTGTTAATAAGAGACGAGTTTGGTATTTTCCGTTCATTTAGATATGATTGGTAGTTAGTTAGTTAGAGGTTAGTATCCTCTTCCCCTACCAGGAATGAATAATATTGATATAGTAGGGTGGTTCTCAAATGTTTGTTATTTTGGTTTGTGAGGATTTATAGGCCTTGTGGCTCCTTTTTTGGGACTCCCCTTTTGGATTGTTCGACTTTTTATGCCGTGAAGGATTTTTTTCCCTCCAGGACTGAGCCATGTCAGGACAACGGTCGTGCGATGGCCATTTCTGTCGCTGGACTTCTTCTCAACGCCTGCACCCAAGTTGGGTAGTAGACCCAGATTCCATTTTCTGGGTTGTTCCTTGAGGGACTTCCGACCTCCTTTTTTTTTGTGGTAATAAAATGAGCAGTTTTTTTGTTAAAAAAAAAAAGGTGTACAAGCCTCGCCGCACTACTCACCAAACGTAAAACTCGTTCGTGAGTGCTTACCAACGTCGTGACCACTGGAAAACTCACCAAACCTGGGCCTCGACTCACTACCTCACTGAATTTAAAAACTCACCAAACCTGTATCCAAACCAAAGAGAGCTTGGTGAGTAGTGCGGCCACGCAGACATCCTACCAAAACTCAGTATGTTGCACGAATGAAGCCCAAATGCAGTCCACGGCCCTAAGGCCATTGGGAAAGGGGGCTGAAATGTTTGCAGCCCTAAGGGCTGCGGTATAGTGGGCTTGGGCATCTGTGTCAAGGTGACACTTTTTTGGGTGGCGGGCCGTTAGCTCATAAAGGGGTGTGTGGGGAGAATAATTTGTAGGGGGACCGACTCATAGCGTCTTTACGAGCGGCCTAGAGCTTTCGCACCGAAAACTAGAGCGGTAGAAAAGTAGAAGGACAAGTCCTCTTTTTAATGTGGTCCACAAAAGGGGTACCGACAAGTCCAGTCCAACAATTTACAGAGCCTAGAGCCAACTTTGGTTATTTTTTATGCTAAGAAGAATTCACTGAAAAATTCTGAAATTTTAGAATCCATACATCAGGTCATGGTCTTTCCACGAAAAATCTCAGAAATATATATATATATATATGTATATATATATATATATATATATATATATATATATATATATATATATATATATATATATATATATATATATATATA
>BFEA01000028.1:1995273-2016734 GCA_003427395.1 Chara braunii
AGAGAGAGAGAAAGAGAGAGAGAGAGAGAAAGACGCCAAATCAAGGTGGGAGCGGGCTGTTCATAGCCATTAGAGCGGGCGGTGTGGGATGAATTGAACGTCGAAGCTGCGGTGCCGAACTGCGCGCTAGCCTGCTGCAGAGCGGGGCCTCTTTTTTTTGGGGGGGGGGGGTTGTTGCTGCAGAGACTCGCCGGTTCGTCGTTACCGTAGAAGCGAAATTCAGAGTGTGTGTCGGAGTACAGTGACTGCGGACTGTGTCTTCAGCGTGTGTGAATGAGCAGCGGTTTAAGGACAAGATTGTAAATGTTGTATCCATGCGACAAAACTGTGTATAGCTGACTTATCACTTCTCCTTGGTCCACTATTGAGTAGCTGATGCATATCGCTGTGCTATTGCAAGGACTGATAGATTGAGAACTTTTGTCTGATCTTAAGAGTGCAGTGTAGCGGCAACTGTTTTGAGGAGAGGCGTTGATACTTAGAAGAGTAGTCAAGCTTGCGGGGGTTATTGTTGTGGACTAGGAGGTCGTCAGAGGATTGACTTCGGCAGTTTGACTTCAGTCTTAACTAAGTTGCTGCTATTTTTTGCCATCATTGCGGGGCCCTCAGGCGTATCAAGAAATCAAGGCCCTCTCTCGCGAGTCTGAGCGCACCATTCTTGTTTCTGAGAGTCTCAACCTATCCCCCTCTGCCTTTCTAACTCTCAGTCTAGTCCTTAGTTACGAGAGGAATGCGGCAGGTGGGATTGCAACCCGTAGGACTGCAGCAAGACTCTGTGGAGAGTCCACTCACTGATTGCGGGAGCTCTGCCAGAACCTAGGCGAGGTTCTCGAGGCAGGGAACCATCAGATATTCAATTTTCTGCCTATATGACCCCACAATACCCATGTTTGCCTATTTCCTTTTAGTTTGACTGATGTACGCATGAGATTGTCCCTATGACTTTGTTTTCTTTCATGACTTAATCAGACTGAATGGAAGGAATGTGTGGGAGTGAAGCATAAGTTTTATTTTTATTTTGATTGAAAGCAGACAAAGGGGGGTGAACTGGGGGAAGGTGGGAGGAAGACAGTTTTGCATGCGTTTGACCGGGTCAACCAAAGACTGAGCATTGTTTCTAAGCTGAATGGCCCAGGGCTATGTTTATTTGGCTGTTTTCTGAAGGGCCAGACATTGTTTCTAAGCTGAATGGCCTGGTTGTTGTGTTCACTTTATGAGGGTTTGCCTGATTTGAAGGGTTTAAGTTTTTGTTTTATTCTGAGGGAGGATTTTGGTCTAAGGCTGAGCATTGTTTCTAAGCTAAATGGTTTAGCCTGAAAACCACACACATAAGTATAAATTGAGTATAAAATAAAGTATTATACTTATATTTGCATGTCAACTGGCAGCCGGGCATTGTTTCCAAGCCGAATGGTCTAGCACTAAGCCATATCGCTAAGAAGATAAGAAAAATTATAGAGTATAATTGGAAGCAGTCTGGGCAAGCTGAACATCGTTCCCAAGCCGAATGGTTTTGTCCCCTGTCCATATTTGCATTTCGTTTGAAAACAAAGTCAGAGAGCTACTAAATTTTGGATATTAAACAGTTCAGGGCGGCTAGGCACTGTTTCCAAGCCGAATGGTCTAGTCATATACCCAAAGAAGAGAGAATTAGTAGTGCAACCTGTTCGTGTATATCTTAAGGCACGCTGAACATTGTTTCCAAGCCGAATGGTTTAGCATTGTGCCATATGTAAGTTGGGTATAAGGATTGAATCATTTGAGGGTTTCATGAACTATCTTATATGAAATGACTTGGGGCTGGTGAAAGAACTTGCTCTTTGTGGTTTGACCTGCATGTGACTGACTGAGATGACCACCTCGTTTGAGTTTTAGTTTGATAGGTAGTTGCTCGCCACGTGTTAGAGCGATAGGAATTAGTTTCAATTCCTACTTTTTCTGAGTTATTTTTTTTTGCTTAGGTCAATTCTCGCATTTTCTGGGATCATTTTTTTTTATACTTGGCTTTGCATAAATCTTGGCAAGCTACTTTCTCTACGGTAAGCGCTGCTAAATTTTCTGCAAATCCAAGGAGTTAGTCAGACTTTGACTTTTCGAGGTTCAACTTAGCTAATTTTTATATATAACTTAGTAAAAATTTGGGAAGTCTCCTTTTCTAAAGAGAGTGTTGCCCAAAGTTTTGCTTATTTAAGGAGTTAGACAAATTGGACTTTGAAGAGTCAAAGTTATCTTCAAATTCTGAACTTAGCTTTGTATAAATTTTGGAATAACACTTTTCTAGAGGGATAAAATGATTAGAAATAATTTTTTTCCTCAATTAAAATTTCACAAAAATTACCAGTCCATAAGGGGAAAGAAAGCACAAAACCACTAGCAACTATAACACCTACCACAGAGGGAAAAAAAAAAATGCACAAATAAAGTCCTAAGTAGCAGCATAGGTCTGGACATAGAGAAGTCGGTTGTCATCAAAGAATTAGGGGCAGTTAATGAAGGAATAAAATTTTTCAAAAAAATGTTATCCCCCACCAATCACGCAGTAAGACAAGCAAGAGAAAACTGCACCATTGTCACAAAATAAGCTATCGGTCTGCAAATCCGAAAGCTGGCTTACATGACTCTCATACATCAATGCAGACTGAAGGCACAGTTTTGGAAGAATAAACACCGCAGTCAGAAGAGGACGAGACAATAGAACTGACACTAGATCAGAAGGACATGGAGTCAAACAAAAGGCAAGGGTTGGGTAAGGAGGAGGGAGAGGAGGGAGAAGGATACCAGGGGCAAAGAAGAAGGGAGGAAATATCTCAATGATTGGAGGTCCAGGGGAAGGGGGCAGTGGGTCAGACAGGGAGCAAGGAGACAGAGGTAGTGAAGGGGAGATAGGTAAGGGGGTGGATAAAGGATCACTGGGGAAAAGTCCTTGGATGAATGGGGATCCAGAGGGAGAAAAAGGGTTGGGAGAGCGGTTTCATGGGGAAGAAACCGGGTTTGGTTATCCTCTGCCGACTTGGGAAGACGCTCCGCCTAAACGAGTGGAAAAATCTATGGCTACCTATAGTATCAATAAGGAGTATCGAAGTTAACAGGGGAAAGTAAGTTTCTGCTACTTCCTCAGTCACACGAAGACCTCACTGAGAAACATCAAGAAGAGGTTATGCAAGGGGGACGACAATCAGAGGGAGGAGGAAGTCACCAAGAACTAGAGAAGACAGATCTTGCTAACAAGATAGAGTTGGGGAAAATGACAACTACTGATAATCATACACAGATGACAAACGGAAAAAATCTCCAAATGGTAAGGCCCCAACACGATGGGCAACAGAAGCACAACGCCTTTCCTCCTCTTTCGCCTCCAGACGATATGATAGTCAACAAAAGACAGAAATTGCAAATTTTACTACCGAAAGGTTACGCAAAACTGTCATTATCCAAACTTGGCATTTTGATCCTGCCGGTCAGACAAAGTAAAGGAGAATGAGAGGTTGACCTGTCTAAACCAGTTGGATCTGTACACAGAGAAGTAACTGTACATGGAACCCCGGCTGGTTTTCATTCACCTTTGCTAGGAAAAATGACAGAGGGAGCGCTCTTCAAGGCTGAAATGGCTAAAGTTATTCGAGCGCAGCTTCCACCTGGAGGAGTGGCGATGCTCATTAGGCAAGGTAGACTCAAGGCATTGGTTGACCCTGTGATCATTCTCAGGTCTAATGAATATTTTCAGAATTATAAAAATACTACAGTCAACAGATAACAAACCAAGCAAAGATGGAAGGTATGAATACAATGGACGTGCTTTATAATAGAAATAAGGAATGAAAGTTTCTAAAGAGAGCTGCAGATTTAGACCTTCGGTCGCTTAATGTGAATGGTCTAGCGTCTGCCAAGCCACAAAAAAGACAGGCTATCTATGAATAATTCAAAGGAGTGGAAGGTAGAGACTGACCTGATGCAATGATGGAAATAAAGGTGATAACTATCTTGTGTGTATACGGTCCAAATGAGGTAGAGGAAAGAATAAGGTTCTTTGAATCCTTAAAGAATATTCTCTCGGTAGGAATCCCAGTTGTAATGGCAGGGAATTTCAACGCAACCCCCAACAAACATCTGGATCGTAGACAGATCCCCTTCCCCTGTCCAGCATACATTGAGAAGGATGAACAAATCATTGAGGAGTTGTGTCAATCACTTCATCTCTTCGATGCTTACAAACGCCGCTTCCCTACAAAAAGAACCTACACGTGCTTTAGAAAAAGTCAAACGATGAGAGCCTCGAAATCCCGCATAGACATGATACTATTGTCAAATGAGTTGGAAGACGCGCTTCAAATAGCAGACATCTTCCCTCAAAGCGTCTTCCCAGGTCTTGACCATATCATGAATGTGATTTTATTATCATTCAAGAAAAAATCGGATGAAGGCAGAGGATTCTACAAATTAAACACTTCTATACTAAAAATCGATCGTTTTAAGATATATATACAGGATGTTTGGTCTTTCTGGAAGGAACAGAGGGACCTAATCCAAGATGATATATGTTGGTTCAACAATGGTCTACATTTTTTAGGCCGTAAATGCAATGAATATTCCAAATTTTTTGCTCACCAATGTCATTTAGAAGAAATCAATATACAGAAACAACTCAATGACTTATATCAACAAGAAAAAGTAGGTAAAATTAATTTATAATTAGTTAACATAAATACAGAAATTAACGGATTGGAGTCCAAACTACTAGATCATATGGAACATTATTGGCAAGGAATCAAAATCAGAGGTAAGATAAATGGTTATATCACGGAAGGGACTATGGATGCTAGGTTCTTTGCAATAACGAAGACTAGAACATACCGAACAATCATCGAAGCTCTCTCTGATCCCCAAGGGGATCATCAGTCCCTGACAACATCGACAACAACATGTACAAAAATAGCGAGAGAATTTATTTTTTTTTCCACATCGGAAAGCAAACACTTACCTCAAGAACAAAGGGAGAACGAGATAAAGAAGTTCCTTCAATCCTTGAATTAAAAAATAACAGCGTATCAGAGTTCCATGCTATACGAACCACTAACAAAAGAAGAGATATGGACAACCCTCATGATGATGGAGGAGGAAAGAACTCCAGGAATAAACGGATTACCTAAAGAATTATGAAAAACCATTTGGGACTTTCTCGCCTAAGATCTCATGGATTTCTACCACGCAATATGGGTCTCAGGTAGAATGAGGGAACTCGTGAACCAAGGGGTGCTAACTTTGTTATATAAAAAAGGAGACAAGACAAATATTCATAATTATAGGTCTATCACCTCACTTTCAGTGGTCTATAAATTGGCAGCGAAGGCATTAGCGAATCGTTTGTTGAAAATAGCAACTGAAATCATCCATCCCACTCAAATAGGATTTATTAAGGGTAGGAACATTCAGGATAACATGCTACTGGTTAATGAATTAATTAAATTATCAAGACAATCCAAACATAACGCTACTTTTATCTTCATAGATTTTGAGAAAGCCTATGATAATGTGGATTGTTTTTTTTTTCTGAACAAATGTTTGAAAAAGTTTAACTTCGGTCCCAGATTTAGGAGGTGGATATAGATCCTACACTCAGATGCCACTACCAGAGTGATGATAAACGGAAACCTAGCACCACCAATCTCACTCGAACGATCAGTGAGACGAGGAAATCCGATTGCCCCTCTTTCTTTTATGTTCATAATGGAGGCCCTAGCGGTCAAAATCTACGATGCAACAAGAACATTAAAAGAATACAGGTCAGTTATATTCCAGAAGAGACCATACTTGTCTGTTCACTTTTTGCAGATGATCTCTCCTTGATGGTAAAAACCTCTTTTGATAATTTAGCAGCAATTAAGGTTTTGATGGACAAATTTAATGAACTATCAGATATGAGGATCAACTAGGGGACTAAAACCCAAGGATGGTGGATACATCATCAGGGAGTTAGACCCCCAGAGCAACCAAGGATTAACTGGATGTCACTAACAACCTAAATCAGAATGTTAGGTATCTCTTTATCTGCAGAAGGAAAACCATCACCGAACAATGACTGAATCTCCAAGTCAGCCTTAACTAAATTAGAATTATGGAAAGATAAGCAGACATCTATTATTGGACGATCGCTGATTATAAACAATGTGATCCTTGCTTCGATATGGTACAAATCAGCAGTATGGTCTTTGGATAAACCGGCTCTCAAACTTCTACAGAAACAAGTTACAGCTTAACTCTGGAGAGGTAACCATAAATATAAGAACATAATAAGTAGTAAAGTGCCCTGACAAGCGATAATTCAACCTAAGATAAAAAGGGGATTGGGAATATTAGACCCCATCACTCAAACAATGACACTCTCCATTCAGTGGATACTAAGGTTACTTTTCAATCCAAATGTACCCTGGTTAGCTCTAGCTTGGGAGCAAATATCACGAATACCTCCAACAACCCCTGGGGGAACAGATCCGATGATATGGTTGGAAAATCGCTACAGGTCAATCCCAAAAGGTGGAGTATAGACCTCAACACAACAAACGAACCCTCATCGTAGAGCAACAAGAGAAGATTTAAAATATGATCCTTTTTTAAAGGATCTGCTACGAACGTGGCGCAAACTACCGCTCCCAGATAAAGTTCCTCCAAATTGTTGGGAAGAAGTCTGCCAACAACCCCTATTCAACAATAGATGGATCACCGACACTCGGGGTAGGATGCTTCACTACATGGATTCTCCCTGGAAGGGATAAATGAGAAAAGGTATACTTAGAATTGGGGATATTTGAAGTGCAGAGGCTCGGGACTGACGTCCTCTCTCAGACGTCAGATCCACCTTACGCTACTGTAGGAGGACAGAAGAGGCATTGGAGACAATAATTGAATCCATTCCCTTAGACTGGGTGAAGATCCTCAAGAAAGGACCGCAAATCAAGGAAGGTGATTGGGTTGGCATCCAAGGGGATACCCTGCTAGTTGGAAATGTAATTCTGGTAAACTCAGATGAGACCATTCTTATCTCCTTGTTTTCGCTCACACAAAATAATAAAAGATTATGGAAAGTCAATCAAAGGAAGTCAGATGGGTCACTACAAAGCAAGTTTTCATGATTAGAGTCCTGAGGTGCACAGAACATTGACTGGTCTTTAGGCCATCATGTGCGATTAATAATTTCGCCTTAGACCTAACATCCTGGATATGGACGGTCCCCATGGGGAGACGAGGAAAATGCATCCGCTCTCTTCACACACTAACAGTCAAATCAACCTACCGTATGTTAAGACAAAGGTTGAACCTGAGAGACAAAGTGGAAGCAAGATGGATGAAACAATTAAATGTCGGCAAGGAGGAAATACGAAATATCAAATGGTTCAAAACAATAAAGACTAAGTCGGCCAAAGGAGCCTCACTGCAATGACAAATAGACCATCGATGTCTCCCAACCAATGATTGGCTTATAGATAGATCCTCTCTAGAGCAGAGGGTGTTGCTTTACCTTGGTGTAAACTGTGCTGCTCAACTTTTCCGTCTAGAAAAATTCCGGAAACCATTGAACACATCTTTCTGCAATGTCCAGGTGCAGTTTGGCTGTGGCGATGGTGGGACAGGGTCTGGACCAATATTAACACATCTCAAACCTGGTCGTGGAAATGGAAAGCACTATTATGTGAAACCTGGTCTCCGGATCTGATGGATGAATTTTCACACAATTTATTTGTAAGCGGAAGACGAGCAATCCTTTGGGCCCTATGGAGGTGCAGATGTACATTTGAAATGGACGGAGCAAGACTGGAAGGCCCAGAATTTACAGAATCAATCAAACTGCAAGTGCAGACAGTTATCTCAGCTCAATGGGATTTTGTAAAAGAAAAGATTAAATTCCTATCCTCAGAAAAAGAAATTCTACAACACATACAACAGTTCAGTGGCGCATGGCTAGGGGGACCTCAAGGGGGAAAGATAGGGGAGATTTAAGGGGGCAGAGACAGGGGAGAAATCCTGGCTGGAGGAAAGAAAGAAGTCCAGAAGGATTACCGTTTGAATTTTCACGAGTGGACAAATGTAGACCCTACTATACCCCTTCGCCCCCTTTCAGAATTCCCAGACCCCTTCCCTCCCTCCTCCTTAAGTCTGGTTCCGCTGAGCTGGTTTGGGCTTGAGCAGGAAGAAATGGTTTGAAAGCTTTTTCGAAGCAATTTTGAAGCATTTCCTGCAAATTTCCTACAAAAAAGTTTAGGAGGTAGTACTGCGAGCAATATCACGGGTATCTGGCGGCCAATTCTGGCTGAAGAGGCAGTTCTTCCTTTTCTCCACACTTCCTGTTTCCTTGATTATGTATCAGCATTATTTGTATGAGGGACACTGGACCCGTTTTCCAGCAGGTGCAGCTCCCCACCAATAGACTGGAGCTAGTAGCTGGGCTGTTAGTGGTGGATGTTTATAGCAACATCACTAACAGTCTTTATTTTTTTATTTTTTTTTAAAGCTATGTTCTTCTCTCAATTTCACCTCACACCACCTACCTACCACTACTCCTAATTGTAGGCATACGGGGAGCTCCGTAGCAGCGAGAACCGTGTTCACGAGAGAACATGCGGGGGCTGCTCCCGACCTGCTGGTGGGCGATACCGGCTAGGGGACAACCGGTAGCATCAGGGACCATGCCAACAGGACCAATCCCTGTGCCTCCCCTCAGGTCCCCTCCCCTACGAACATCAGCAGACTCTGCTCAATGCCGATCGGGGGATCCAGTGGTCTATCTCTAGGTGGCAGGCGCCAAGCATGTCCAGGAAGGTACATGGGGCCAATGGGGATTGAACCCATGACCTCCTGAATGCCACTTGTGTGCCTTGCCACCTGAGTTAGGCTGCTGGATATCACTAACAGTCTCAGTAACATTAAAAATAAAATAAAAATAAAAAATGCAGTCCTCTGTGAATGTGAAATATGTTGCGCACAGCATGCTGGCCAATTCCCTCGCCAGTAAGGTGCCGAGCCTAACGAATTGAACGGGTCCATGCCAGGCTGGTACATCAAAAGCTCGACCCGCTTGTGGGAAGGGGCTCATACTGGTCGTTTTAAAAATATGCATTCTTGAGCCCCGTCATAGCCAAGGCCATGTCTCTCTATTGGTAAAAGAGGTTAGCTTAGTATTTCCCCCCCCTGCAAAACTATCATTCCCAACCATCCTACACCTGCAATGCCAAAAAAAGAAAAAAAGAAAAAAAAAGAACACACAAAGACAACAGAAAGACATTGCAAGGTTGGCGCTGTGCCACTCAGACAGAGTCAGACCCCTGCTCCCTCTTGTTTATTTTTTGCTTTAGTAGGAACATCATGTAGTGATAGCTTGCTTGTTTCCTTAGTATTTTACTGAACATGGAGCCAGGAGAGATTTTCGTCCAAATCGGCATGCCATGGATGATTCCAGGTCCAGGCCTTAATCTGATATATATATTTTTTAATTTATTTATTTATTTATTTTTACAGAAAGATAGCCCTGTCATGGATCATGCTAATGGAGGTGATAGGAGCATCCCCCATTAGCAGACCCACTTTTGGATGGCTCCATCTATTGGTGGGGAGCCGCACCTGCTGGAAAGCGGGTCCAGCGTCCCTCCATACATTTTATAGAACTTTGAAACAATGTCAGTCACACTTGAGAGCCTTCTGTTGCATTGTTGTCGGGGTAACCACCCCGTGTTAGTACATTCGATCCTACGAATTTTGTCTGCAGGCTCACTCAGTCAGTAAGCTCAATTTGTTTGCTACCATGTTGTATCCACTATGTAAGGGACACTGGACCCGCTTTCCAGCAGGTGATGCTCCCCACCAATAGATTGGAGCCCCCCCCCGTGTGCTAGCGATGTCTGTTCTTACAGCACCGCTAGCACTGGAGGGGCCTTTTAAAAATCAATAAAATAAAATAAAATAAAATAACGTCAGTAAGCTCAATTGGTAGTTTTTGTTAAAATTTCATGTCTAATACCCTCAAGCCCTAGCGTTAAACCCTCTTGTCTGATACCCTCAACTCCTTGGGACCCGTCAGCATTAGTCTCCTTAGCCCCCTCTGTTCAGTAGCACCCAAACCCTTGTTCAAACCCTTGTCCCCCCTCCCCGTCCGTTTCTGCGTTGTTACTGCTGTCCCCTTGCTGTCTATCCTTAACCCCTCAACTCCTTCATTTCCTCCAGGCCCCACAGCTCAAGCAGTTCTGTCTACTATCTCCGTGGTGACTCAATATTCACCGGCCGTTATTCTTTGCTCAGGTCCTCCCGATTGACTGGATGGGGTCTGACTTATCAGGGAGGAGGGGCTAACAGGGGACAGGATAGGGAGAGCGACAGTGCACTGGTTTCAGGGGAGGGGGGGGGGGGGGGGGGGGGGGGGGGGGGGGGGGGGGGGGGGGGGGGGGGGGGGGGGGGGGGGGGGGGGGGGGGGGATCAGGACAAAGTTCTGTTCTTGGTGGGGGACACTGAAATGAGATTGAGGAAGTCGCTCCCATGTCGGTTCCTCCGCCACCCACCTATGCCAGAGCAAGTTATCTTGATCATCCAGTGTGGCCAGCTTCCTGTTTTTGTCCAGCCATATGGACTGAAACATATCTTTATGCTGTTGCCTCTCATTGTGGTCTTTCGCATCTGTGAGGTCCTTTTTAAGTTGCTTCCAGGCTGCTTGAGTATGGTTGGTGATTGTTGCAATCGCCACCTCCCTCGCTGTAGATAGCCGAAGAAGAACAACGCATTCTCCAGGCCAGCATCAGCAGCGTAAGTCTCATGTACGAGACTGAGGCGTATGTTCGCCTAGTAGGATGAGAGAAGGGCTCCAGGGAAGATGTTGGCCTATCAGGTGATGCCGTGGCGAATCTGATTTCTCATCACAGCGTATGTGTCTGGCTTTCCCAAGAGGCACGGAGTGTTGACTGAATCAAAGCTGGGGTCAGGGCTGTTGATAAAATTCATCACAGGGTCCTTTGGGACATCCGTTAAAATTGGAACGATACAGAGAAGATTAGCATGGCCCCTGCGCAAGGATGACAAAAAAAAAAAAAAAAAAAAAAAATCATCACAGGCGGCTCCGGCTCCCGAAAGCCCCAGCGCGCGTCGTGTCAGACAAAAGAAAGATTGCCTGGAAACGTACTGGCGGTTTACTGATTGAGTTTGACTGATTTACCCATGAGCAAGCCGAGATCCACAGTGTGCCTCATTGCGGTGAAACTCCCGTCTTCCCCCGAAACACAACAGATCCTCATCATGCCTGTATCAGCCTGGAAAAAGGATAGCTAGTATACACTCATAATCAGGGTAAAATCAGTCCGGAAGTGAACCCTTAGCACGTTCCGCAGCCATTTTTCTCTAATGCGGCATGCATGCGGCCGCAAGTTTCGGGAGTCAGCCTACCACAGCAAAATGGCTGGCGGCAGCCAAAAGAAGAGCCACGCAGGTTCGTTTTGCTTTTAGCTCGCACAGCCTCGCAGCGAGTTTCGAGGCTCGGCAAGGGAAGGATCAAAAGTACTGGTGGTTTAAACCATCCGTACCTCGCCTAGCTATTGATTCCGGGCCTGAAATCGCCCTGTGCGCCATAAATCGCCAAGCCTAGGGGGCGAAGTGTCGTTTCGATTTTTTGGAGTACTGCGGGTGGTACTTTCCAAGTGTGGCACTTTGGCCTTTTCCACAGTGACTGTCCATCACATCAGAAAAAAAAACGGTCCGACCATACTAGTTAGAGTTTGGGCCTTATCATCACCCTCGGTCACAGATGGAGTTGTGTTAAAAGGGATTCTCCCGGTGAAGACTAACAAGGCCAGGCCATCTGATTTTGGGCAGCTGCGCATGTGGGGCCCACCCGGCCAGGGCCAGAATATCTGCTTCCCCTTGGTGTAGATGGTGCTGTGAAGAACTGTCAAATGTGTTGTAGAGCAAATCAGTCAGTTGGTTGTGAGTGGCTGGATGCAGCAATCAAATCTGTTAGGACTCGCGCAATAAGAGAGGGCAAAAGAAAAGCGGACAGCAGTAAGGAGATCAAGATAAATGTGAGAGGGGAAAGCTGATGAAATTACCCAAGTGGAGGACATGAATATCGCAGGGTGAACAGTTGGGATTCAAGAATATGTCCAGGAGGGGGGGGGACGAGGAGAAGCGTCCGTTGAATTGCGCAGAGCGCAATAGAGAAGAAAAGAAAAGAAAAAGAAAAGAAAAAGAAAAAGAAAAGAAAAGAAAAAGAAAAGGAAAGAAAAGAAGAGTTCAAGGGTTTCCCCTTGCAGTCAAACTACTCCGAGCGAATCAGTCACGAAGGAAACCCCGAAACGCGCCAACCATGGGCACTAAGTGGAATTTAGGGCCTCGTCTTACATAACGCAGGCTATCTAATGAGGCCTTTTTTTTTTTTTTTTTTGTTTCTTTGTTTTAGGAGGGGGGAGGAGGGGGGGGAACTGGGCTACCAGACCCGCACGAGCCCGGCCGCCCGGCCGGGCAGCCAGGCCAGTGCAACTAGGACCCTCTTGCCCAGGTCACCAGGGCGAGTAAGAAAAACAGTCAAAATTTTTTATTCCCCCCCCCCCCCTGTTGATGGGGCATTTTTGCGCCCTCCACGAGGGACCCAAATCCGGTCTTATATATGTTTTTGGTTTATGTCCGTTTTGGAAGAGAGGGGGGGAGATTAAGGGTCTTAAAGGGGCTTGAAAGGGCTTGAAAGGCCTTTAAACTTCAAAGGGTGTGAGATGATTTTCCTTACATTATTTTTTTTATTTTAAATTCTTTGAAGAATTTGGAAGTGACCCTCAGCTAATAGTTGTTTGGTTTGCTATTCTGCACAACGTACTTTTTTTTTTTTTTTTGGTGGGGTATGGGTCGGGACCCCGCTTGGCCCAGTTTCCTGCCCGGTCGTCCCCGGCAGGTCCCGCGCCAGCTTTGGGGACCCGGGCGGCCTGGCTGGTAGCCCAGGGGGTGAACAAGTTCCATTCTCTTTGCGGGGAGCATCACATGCTGGGAGGCGAAGCGAGCGTCCCATCTCAGACTATCAAGTGGGGCCTAAACTTGCAAATTGATAGCCAATCTGCTGTATGTACATTTTTGGCCAGTTTCATTGCAACTTTCCTAAGAGCCCAACTTGATAGCCTATGTTCTGTAAGGTGAGTTGGCATGAATCTGGCACACCACACCATGTACATATAGCAGGGCCATTAAAATTTAAAAGAATACTAACACCTGAGGAGGACACAACAGTTTGTGGACCAGGCCCCCTGAATCTCTGGTAGAATATCTGGGAATGTGAGTACTCCCATACTATTAGCAATTTAGCAGCAGAGAAACAGGAATCTATGATCAGCAATGCCACTTTCACCAGCAGGTCTGGTACACTTTTTTTTTTTTTTTTTTCCTTTTTTTTTTTTTCCTTTTGTAACAACGCCTAGTAATGGCATTTATGCAGTTGAAGCAAAGCTCCAATGGTGTAAGGCAGAAAGGTCTGTATGTGGTCAGCTTCTATAAAACTTGTAGGTACCTGGCCAGTCATTGAGTTTCATTTTTTTTGCCTCGCCTTGATTTTCGCGTGACGCTCAGTTATATCAGCACGTCAGCACGTCAGGTCACCTGGTAGCCCACGTGGCTGCCAGCATCAGTATACAAGCAAGCTTTGGTATGAGCACACTTCATGATTGCCAACAGGTACGAGCACACTCCATGACAAACACTAAGGTGGGAAAAAGGGGGAATTGGGAGGGAGGAAGTGGGTGGTGGAGCCGGATGCGGGTGCGGTCGCGTGGGGTGGGGTGGGGTGGGGGGCAGTGGGGGGCATGCTGACCTTTTGCTACCGAAGTCTACAGGTGCTTGAGTTTTGGTTCAAACATGAAGGAAAAGTTTGGCGCCCACCGACGGGCCTATCTCAGTCGGTAAACCCATGAACTGTTGAAATATAAACCGGAGTTCGAATCCAGATGAGTGACATTCAACAAATCTGAATTACCTGGGCCAGGAATTTCGATAATGGTATCTCAAGGCTGTCGCCCTTTTTTATCTTGAAAAAAAAAAAAAGGTTTGGCACCCTTCCTCTTCCCTCCCGCCCCCCTCTTCCTGAACGATCACAAAACCATAAAGATCAGGTCTATTGGTGAGGAGCAACAATAGACCTGTGGTTGGGTATGAGTGACTGGGTACACCGGGTCACCGAGAAATCCGTGCTGGGGTGGGGTTAAGTGCTCATCTTGGGGCTTAAACCACCAGTACACCCGAGCCTAAATGTACGAGCCTAAATTTGAATTTTGCCGAGCCTGCAAGCGGTGGATACAACCACTGGGAAAATTCAGGGCAGTACCCGTGCCACCTTCTGTGTTGCTGAACCAACTGCCAACAGATGGAACAAAAAGGAGGCTGTGGATTTCTCGTTTTCACTCATACCCCACCCCAGGCTGACTGTAATTGCGGTCAGATACATACAGGAAAGTGGTAGTGTGAGCACTGAATGGATTCCTCCTCGCCTCTCACCGCAAGGAGGGGGGCTCTCAGACAGGGGGTCTTCTTCATAAAAGGAAAAAAATAAAACTTCTTCTACTAAGCTCTGGATGTGATTGTGGCCATATTCATCCAGGTGTTGGTGTCTGTGCAGTCAGATACATTCTCCAAGTGCTAGCAGCTCTTGTCTCTGTGACAGTTTTTTTTTTTTTTTTTTTTTTTTCGTCCGCACTTTTGCCATTTTCCTCTTTTCAAAAGTAATCTATATTCTTCTCGCAATCTTTTGCTTGCATATAGGGTCTCGTTAGACACTCCTAAAAGAATCCTAAAATTTTTAGGACGAGTCCTAAAGGTTTTTTAGGATTTCGTGCGGCATCGTTACACGCAGTCCTAAAAATCATCTTTTAGGATTCGTCCTAAAAGGTCTCCCGCGGCCCGTTCTCATATTCGTATACGCAGCCGCGTCGCCGATGTCCGCCGGGTCCTGGCTGATGTCCGTGGTACACACTGCGGAGGCCTTGGGCGGGTGAGGAGGGGTGGGTGAAAAGCGCAGTCACCCCGAACTTCAAAAATTCAAATTCAAATTCTCGCGGACGCAAGGCGGCAGGGGCAGAGGACGGCCAGGCGACGCATGTGACGTACAAAAGACGGCGCTGGCGAACCATTCGGCGCGGGTATCCATCTCCCGACTCCACGCAAGTTGTGACCAGCGGGGGCAACTTCCGGCAAGGCGCATCTTCACCTCCGCCGTGTGTGCTGTCCTGTGCAAGCGTAGAGCAGCGGGCGCGTCGTCGACTCCGGCGTACGCCATCTCCTGTTGCAGCGTACGGCAGCAGGCGCATCTACGGGTCCGGCGTGCGTGGTCTCTCTTCGCTTGGTTCAGCAGCGGGCGTGTCTTCAGCGGCTGTGGCAGGCGTCACGCTGTGGGGGCAGAACGATTCCCAGAGATGGACGTTCGCGGCAGCGGGCATGGTCTGCGCGAAGAGGAGATCGACGCGGTGGCGATGGCGGTTACTGTCGTCGTCGTGAACACAATGGGCGGCATGTCGTCGTCCTCAAGCGACATGCTGACGCAACTCCGAAAACGAAGAGCGCTGTTGCAGCGCATTGCCGAAGCGCCGGATTGTGTGGCCACGTGTGAGGCAGTCGTCCAGTTGTGTGCCGCACTGTCATCTGGCGTTTTCCCGCGGCAGACCCCGTGTTGGTGGATTAAATGGCGGACTGGCGGAACATGGGAGGATCTCCGCCTCTGTGATGACGCGACGGACGAGTACTACCGGAAGAAGTTGCGCATGTCGATGGCCATGTTCAGGCAGATCGTAGCCGCGTGCGCCCCGTACGTGGAGAAGAAGGTGACACACTATAGGATGCCATTGCCAGTGGAGCAGGTGATTGCTTTCGCGTTGTACAGGTGGGCGTCAGGAGAGACGTACGAGAGCGGCACGTCAGCCTTCGGCATCGGCAGGGCAACTGGACTGCAGGCCGTCCGCGACGTCACTTCGGCGCTGCTGCAGGCGTACCCCAACGCGATCAAGTGGCCAGTTGGGCGTAGACGTGCGCATATTCTGTGCGCATTCCGTGACAAGGGTTTCCCGAACTGCTTCGGCGCGATCGAATGTACACACATCCACATTGACAAGCCCGCCGGCGCACCTTCGGACAACTACTACGACCGCAAACAGAAGTTCTCCGTGCAAGCCACGCTTCGCCCCGCGCGCTCCACCCCACCGGCCAACGGTTACCGCTGGGGGCCGTTGCGGTCGTCGACCTGCAGAAAACCTCCGATGTCCCCCCACAGACCCGACGGACCTCTCCTGGACCAGCGCCTCCGTGTCGACGGTGCCATTCTCGCGACGCGGCGACTCCGTGAAACGCGGGAATCCTAAATTTTTCAGTAGGTCCGGGGCTACTGGAAAATTTAGGACGATTTGGTTGGGGAATCCTAAATCTTTTAGGACGAGTCCTAACGCCATTTTCACATTTTCGATTCCCGCGTCCGATTTAGGATTGCGTGCAACCAAGACGAAATCCTAGAAACAGGAACTTTTAGGAGTGTCTAACGAGACCCATATTGGGTCTCGCTGCACTACTCTACTTCGCGAAAATTCGGAGAGTTATGCATCGCTGCACTAACTCTACTTTAGAACCCCAAAAGAAATTTGGAGAGCTGTCAGAAACCACAAAAGAATTGTACTCTCCGACACCGGAGAGTGCCCAGCCTGCAAAATCCGTTACGCAGATAGACCTTCGATTTGCTCCAAATCTGGAGAGTGAACCTTGAGTCTGGGCAGACAAACGGGGACTTTGAGCTGTCATTTTGTACCCTCGATAGTTGTAGAGTCTGCGTTTGTAGAGTTAGTGCAGCGATGACCCAAAATCCGGGAAATCGGAGAGTCTGACAACTCTCCGCGTACTCTCCGATTTCCCGGAGAGTGGAGAGTAGTGCAGCGAGACCCATTCTATCTCATCCTCTCGCTACTCTATGTATAGTACGGGGGAACACCAACCAAACCTGGAACTCTCCCCAGCCCACGAGGTAGGTTTGCATCGCAGCAGTTATCTGTGATGCTTGTGCTTTTGTCAGTTGTACAACAATGGACTGTTGAAATACAGACCAGGGTTCAACTCCTGATGCAATCAATGAACTTACCATAGGCCATTCAATCTGGACGTGGAGTTTTTGAACGGAGTATGGTAAGTTGAACGTGGGTCTATATTTCAACAGTTCATGGGTGTGCCTGAGACAAGCAATAAGTGCCAAAAAAAGAAAAGAAACAAAAGACAAAAAAAAATTGTCCCGTACCTGCATCTGTATCGGGTGCTATTCCAAGCCCAGATGCAGAGGATTTCTCAACCCTGCTGCCAGCACCCACGGAGACAGGTAAGGGCCTCGCCACACCACTCTTGAAACGGGGAAATTTTTCAAGAGCTGTCAGATGTTCTCAAGAGTTGGGTTTTCAAGAGTTTCGGGCCCCTCGCCACACAGCACTCTCGAAAGGGCGATGGTGTTGGACAAACGATGAAAAACGACAGTCGTACAACTTTGTTTTCTCCGAATGGCGTCACCATAATGGCCTGACACCTCTCAAAAATCAAGGGCCCTTCGAGTGCCCTCGGGAGGACGCTTGAAAAGAGTGGTGCTGCAGGCTGGGCATTTCGGAGTTTTGAGTGCTACTCTTTTTTTTTTTTTTTTTTTTTTTCCCGAAAGGGGTGCTGATAGGAGCAGACACCATTAGTATCGTCAGGGAGGCTCCATCTATTGGTGGGGAGCAGCACCTGCTGGAAATCGGGTCCAGCGTCCCTGTATAATACAATGTCAGAAACAACGATAGTATAAGCATGTTTTGTTAGTATGCCTTATGAGCTGGGGATTTGATTGATTGTCCCAGCGCTATAGCAGTCCATTTGTTATGGATTATTCAGAGAACTATCTTTGAGTGCTACTCTTGAAACGAGGTTCCGACAACTCTCGAAAGAGTTTTCAGGCTACAACTCTCAAGTGGCTGTGTGGCGACGCGTCCAACTCTTGAAAACGCGTTTTCAAGAGTGGTGTGGCGAGGCCCTAAGTTGGTTGTCGTTTTTCCCTTCTTTTTTTTGTTGCAAGGGCAGTCAGACGCAGATGCAAGTCTGGCCAAGGAAACTGAGCTGACACTCGTTGAAACAGCCGCCTGCAGACCTTCTGTCTCCAAAAACGTGCCAGGCGCCTGTTTCAACGGGCGCTTGGCTTCTTTTTTTTTCTTTTCTTTTTTCTTGTTTTCCCAAGTTTTCCTGCCTTTGCCTCTCATACGTGCATGTTTTTCCACATGCACAGCCCAAACCACAAAGACATCTTACAGTCCGTTTTCTTTTTTCGTTGGGCCCACGGGCTTCCTACCCCTTTGCTCTTCCTGGCCTTCCCCGAGCCCTGATTTTCTCTTGTGGTGACAAGTTTGTTTTGCTGCACGGGCTGTGTACTGGTGGTTTAACTTTCACCCCAATGCACGCAGCCGTTTGGTTGAGTGTTTGCCTCCCAAGAGAGAGGTCACTGGTTCGATGCCCCGTGAGATGCTTTCCAAGCACCGCCTGCTAGAAATCGGATCCAGTGCCCGATAGAAATTAAAAAAATAGATATATAGAAAAATAAATTACAGCAAAATAAATGGTATATTCGTCTAAACGCTGTGAGCAGTTTCCGATTGGTCTGGCAGCATTGATTACCTCTGATAAAAGATGAGCTGACCCTGAGATTGTACTACTAACAACCTGAGTTTTGGAGACAGGCAATGTGATGGTCCACAGCTGTACCTCACAGAGATGCGTACCTGTGACGCTCAACCTCACGCCCTGCGCTGACTTCCGTTCGGAGTGTTTAAATTGCGGAAGGGGCCCCAGAAAGACAGCGAGATGGGGTGTGCCAAGGATTTTTGGAAAGTTGAGTGTGGGGACACGGACAGAACCGAAAGTTGAGTGAGGGTCCGTCACTGCGCGGGTTTTGAGGGAGAAAAAGGCGCGCGCGGGACGCACGGCCCGGGGGAATTCAATCCAAAAGGTATCGCTGAACTTCCCATCGAGCCATCGCTTTCCGTTTCGCATGGAAGGGGACGGGCACATACTTGGTATCCCGTTTCCGGGTCAAGTCCCAATGCCGCTCATTACACAACTCTGAATCTGACGTGGAAGGCCGTAACCGAGTGGCTCTTTCCTTGTGCTCATCTTCCTCTCGTACTCGGTAGTGAAAGCCTTTCGATTGGTAACGCTCGAAGCGGCGACAATCGTTGCACAGAGTGTTAGGCCAATGGGGCGCTACTGCCGACCACGGGATGACGATCAACTCATGAAACGGCAATAGCAACGAATAAGGCGGAAAGTGTGTGTCTACAATAACAAAACCAGCGCCAACAAATCTAGAGCATCGGGTTTCAGGAGGGAAGTAGTATCTTCCACCGATCTTGGCGACGGCTTCTCGTACGTCCCACTCGCATACACGTGTCCTCTTCTCGTTATACGGGAAGGGGCGTGGCGGGGATGCGGGAGGCCGACGCCCAGTCGGTTCGAGACAATCGGTCCACATGGCAATAGTGAAATCTTATCCAGCATGCATCTTACATATTAATCACAACGATCCTACGACTTAGTCAGAGACGTGTCCACCAGGCAATCGCCTCATCATAACATCATCCAAACATTCTCATTCATTTCTCACAGGCATTCATCGAGGAAGGTGCAAAAATGGCAGCCACACAACACCCAGTTCTCTGTGTGCTCTGCACCCCTATTTCGCGACTGATTAGGCGTTAGTCGGAACAATCATCTCATTCCTTGTGTGCAATAGATCAATAAACATCCATAATCGTGCATGCCACAGAGAGAGAAGGTAGGGAGGAAAAGACGCGGAGCAGACAAGATTACACCAAGGTCCGATGATGAAAAAGAGTTTTCGGCTTAACTGCCATCAAACTGAACTCACTCCAAGGAATAGATTTGAGACAAGGAGGTGCATCCGCCGTGAAGTTCCACTATGGTCTCGGACCACTCATCCATTTAACTCCGATCACTATCCCATGCGTGCACTGACGATCCCGGTCGTCACGTGCCACTTTCCATCACTGCGATCGTCACCCAGCCGACTTAGTCTCGACACGGCCTACCCGGATCCCACAGTCCGTCGTGGCGATCAGGCGCAACGCCGACCAGGCTACAGTCAGCACGTCAGGACTTTTCGACTCGCACTCCACACATACCATCTAGCCACTGCTTCCCGGAAGCTGGCAGACGAGTTGAGAGAGAGATTTGCGGGCGCGCTTGCATAATTTATAGTTGTAGGAAGGGAGGTAGGTACGAGGGAGGATGAAGGTTGAGTCAGGGAAGGGTGAGTGAGGACTTGGGGATAATCGCCCAACGAAAGCCATGTCGATCCTGCTGAGTCCGATCACAACCAATCAGAGTCGTCGCGTAATGAGAGTTTCTCCTTACACGACGCTTCTCCTTGGCTGGACGGAGTGAGGAGGGGATCGCCCGGGATCTTCAAGTTGGGCGTAAAACTCAGAGCGGGAGGAAGAAGGGTGCGAAGGATAGCGCGAAACGGATCCAAGATTCAGATGATCAAGAAAGAGAAAAAGCGCGCGGGGAGAGAAGGAGAGAGAGAGAGGAAAAACGGTGACGGCAGGAGAGTGAGCGCGGGCGCGAAGGGAGCGTCGAAAATGGTGAGGGGAGCAGAAAGGGGGAAGCTCGCTTGCATGGCGCCGATCACAAATGCAAAAAGAGGCACCAAAACAGTTACAGATTCCTAAGTCCTATGCTAATTCAAAAATTGAAATCACCATATCCGCGTGTAAAGTAGGCGCGGGAAAAGGCAGTCCTACATCCATTCGTATTCCACCAAATTCCCAGAGTTTTCCGCGATGTAGTCAAGAACATTTATGCAAAAAAAGAACACGTCGGGTTCCGTTTATTTCGGAATGTCTAACTGTCGGGCCAAATTCCTAGCGCGCTTACTAAAGCGCGCGCAATTCCCATGCATTTCCCAAATTATGAAAACAAAATTTCAAGAATTAACACGGGTCTCAGCAAGGCATCTTTAATCAAAAACAGAGAGGGGCCTTGTTGGGCCGAGCAAAATTCGAAAAGAAAATGAGAGAGAAGGGGTCCGGAAGATGGCGCAGGCAGGGTTGTCGAGCCCCGGCCCCGGGGCCCCGACGGGGGTCCCGGGGGCCGGGGGTCGACACCCCTGGCCTCGGCAAAAAAAAAAAAAATAAAAAAAAAATACAGGGGGGTGCGCAGCAGCAGCCTGCATCCCCTGGGCCAAACTGCAATATTGCAGTTTTGGCCCGACCTCGGGCCCCCCCCGGGGCTACACCCCCCCCAGGTGAGCCCGGGGTAGTGCGGGCGCGGGGCCGGGGGTGGGGCCCAGCGGGGTGCGGGGCCGGGGTTGGCTGGCAGCGGGGGCGGGGGTGCGGGGTTGGGGCCAGGGTTGTCACCCGGGGGCAAAGCCGGGGCCGAGATTTCACCCCCGGACCGTC
>BFEA01000028.1:2017188-2037393 GCA_003427395.1 Chara braunii
GGGGCACCCCTGCGGCGGGGGTTCGGGGGTCAAACCCCTACCCCGGCTTTGGCCCCGGGGGCCCCCGCGTGACAACCCTGGGCGCAGGCTCAGAAGCTGGTTCGTCACATACCCTTGGTACAAAAACCTAGTTTGAGCGTCTGGACGTAAAGTTTCATTTCTCTTTGTAGATCACCGGGCAGATAAAGAGTCGCTCTCTCGATTTGTATGCATGTAATGCAATTTGAAAAATGTCCTTGTGAGGTTAGAAAATTAGACTGCCACATGGTCAGGAAAAAGTCGCGCGATGAGACAAAACAGTTAGGGCCTCACCGCACTACTCACCAAATTTGATAATGGTTGGCGAGTGCTCACCAACGCAGTGAAGCCTCAAAACCTCACCAAACCCAGGCCTTGTCGCACCACCTCACCAAACTTGTGTTTTGAAGCAATCATGTCTCAACGAACCCGCTAAAGACAAAGAAAAAGAACAAAACTTATGTCCAGACTAGCAGTTTGGACGGGTGGAAACCTCACCAAACTCACACGTGCCCAAAAGCTCCTACCAAATGGATGAATTACAGGCGGGGAGGTTGTCCGTTTTTGGTGAGATCACTCACCAAGTGAAATCTGCACGAATTCGGACTACTTTCTCACCAGGGGAAAATTCTTTTGGACTTTGGGCGTGGCTGCACTACTCTCCAGATGCACAAAAGAGAAAAAAGATGGATGTCAGGCGGCTCCAGCCTTACACCGCCCTTTACTTCCGTGAGGAAAGCACTTGGCGGAAACCAGATCTAACTGCCATGGCTGACTTGGCCACGAGCATCATCAAAGAACTGCGAGATCAGAACCACGCGAGGGGTTTCAGGGCTGAGACGTCAGGAAAGTGGGGCCCAATTATCTGAGTCAGCCTTTTTCTATGAACACTATAAAAACCTATCGTTGGCAAAACATAGAACCATGGCGACAACAGGGGAGGTGTCGGAAGTGTCGGCTAAGTAACAAGAGCGAGAGACCCGAACTCGCACTAGGGCGAAGCGGTGTGCGTGACTAGAGAGGGTACGCGAATCTTAGGCGGACTAAGAGTTGGACCCCACAGGAAAAAGAATGGAAAAAACGTCCGGCCAAAAAAAACGGGCAAAGAATTTTGGAAAGTTGGAAAGCAGTTCCGCGGGGACCCCACCGCGAAGGACCAAATGCGCCGTGGAAATCCTTTGGGAATCAGTTGAGCCAATCATTTGTTCTGTTCTTGTTTTCTTTGGGTTTTTTTTTTTTTTTTGTGTGGCACTCTTGGTCGCTATTGGCTGCTGCCTCCCTTGAGACTTTTCCAAGACCTTTCCAGGAACGACACGCCCTCCCCACTACCCTCCAGAGTTGGCACAAAATTGCGGCGAGGAATCCTCCCGTGAGACCTTTCCAGGCTGCGGATTATTTGAAAATAGAAAACTACGTTTCTCCAAGTAGCAATCTTTGGTCTATGGGGTCCGGGAAAACGGTTTGCGGGTCCGTGGACATCTGCCTCAGGCTGTGGGGTCCTGAAAGCAGTTTTGCGGCAAAGTTTTTCCTTTCCGCGGCCCTGTGGGGTCCAACTCTAAGGGGCGACAACACGTGTAGATCACTGCAGGCCCAAGAAAGAAGGAAACTGTTGCGCGGGCATTTAAGAGGCCTTGACATTTAGGTCGTAAGTGAAACCAAAGGGAAGCCTCCGGGCCTAAGGCTGAGGGTGGGGTCCTTAGGCCATAAATTTAATATTTCTATGTACTGGGCCCTGCGAATTTTTGTGGGGCCTTGTTACTTTTCGCGTGGGGACCACTAGGGCCTGGACAGGCCCGGACATAGGTTCAGAAAGAGCCCCGGTACCAGGGCGTTGCAAAAGGCCTGGTACCCAACAAAAAGGCCCCCTTGGCAAAAAACCTTTCAGGGCCCCAAATGGGCCCGGGCGTAGGTTCGAAAAGAGTCCTGGTACCAGTATGCTACAAACTTGTCGGCGGTCTTGAGGCATCCGCGTGTTGAGGCCCACTCTGAGATGGGGCCGACAAACTATATAAGCCCAACCGGGCCCGGGATCGGGACACTTTCGGACTTGCGCACATGTTGGCCTTCCTGCGCACGAGGATCAGTAAAAGGGACTTCACGCACGTTCACGTTAGCGGATGGGTACATTGCGCACCGAAAGGGCATAGTCGCGAGGGACTCTTGCGCACTAACAAGCGAACCAGGCAGACATCACGCGTACTAGCGCAGAAGAGGCGGACATCACGCACACTAGAGCGCAGAGGAGGCAGGCATCTCACAGACATTAGCGCATATACCAGGCGGACATCTTGCGAAGCACTCACGCACTAGCGCATACATCAGGCAGACATCGCGCGCACTAACGCACGAACTAGGAGGACATCTCGTGTACTAGAGCGCGAATTAGGCGGGGAAGAGTGCACACGATAATCAAGATCATCATCCTTATCCTCATCATCATCGTTATCATCATCGGGAAACTTGTGCACTCGCGCGCTGATTAAGGGAAAGAAGATGCGTAGCCGCGCGCTGCTCATGCGGAAAATCGTGCACAGCCGCGCGATCATCAAGATCATCATCATCATCATCATCATCATCATCGTTATCATCATCGGGAAATGCGCCCACTCGCCCACTAATCAAGGGAAAGAAGGTGCGTAGCCACGCACTGCTTAGGCGGAAGATCGCGTGTAGCCGCGCGATCATCAAGATCATCATCATCATCACCATCATCACCATCATCACCATCATCATCATCATCATCGTTATGATTAAGGGAAAGACGGTGCCCAACCGCTCACTACTCAGGCGGAAGATCGCGCACAATCGCGCAATCATCAAGAGCATCATCATCATCATCATCATCATCATCATCATCATCATCATCATTATCATCATCGGGAAACGCCCGCACTTGTGCGCCGATCAAAGGAAAGAAGGTGCGCAGCCACGCACTGATCAGGCAAAAGATCGTGTGCAGCCGAGTTTGGGTCATCATCATCATCATCATTTCCGGCGGGAAATAGTGTAGGCAACCATGCGCGTCCAAGAGGATTGTCACCATCATCATCAACAACGTTAGAAGAGTGCACACACGAGCGCTCAAACCCCGCACACAATTAGAGCACGCGCGTGCGGGCGCGCATGAGTGTGGAGCCTCCTCGCACGGTTGGGATACCTGCGCGCACGGGCGCAAAGCGGCGCACGATCGGAGCACTCACGCACGGGCACGCTTCAGCGTGCAGCCCCCTCGTACAACCAGTGACGCATGCACGGGCCCACATTAGAGCGAGCATGATCGAGGGCGCGCAGCGGCGCATGACCTTGCGCCCTGTTAGAGGAACCAAAGGGCGCGCAGTCCCGCACAACAGACGCTCACACACGCGCGACCCAACGGGCAGGCTGGGACACTGGGACGCGAACTAGGACTACGGGGTTCCCGACACAGACTGGCTTTGACAGGACTTTGGTTGAGACTTCGGCGGGGCATGACTTTGGCCAGGACATGTATCGGGACTCGGTCGGGACACACTCCGGAACTTTGTTCGGAACACGAGCAGGGACTTTATTGACTAGGGACTACGGGTCTGAGCTGGAACTTTAATTGACCAACGACTACGCGTCTGAGATTGCACTTTATTGACCAGGGACTACAAGACTTTGCGAACTTTGACCAGGGCACGTACCGGAACTCAATCGGGACACGGTTTGTGGCTTTGTTTGGGGCACGCACGGGCCTTTTTATCGGGCGGGACTACAGGACTGTAACCGGGACTACGGGACTTTGAACGAGACACGGGACGTGACTTTGTTGGCTGGGACTTAAAACGGGACTCGGTGCGGACACTTAACCCGAAGCTACGGTTGGCCAGAACTTCAACCAACGTACGACAAGGAACTTTCAGACGCAGGGGACTGGCGAGGATGCATTTCACAAGTTATCCTCGACCCGAGGCCTAACCCTCCAAGGGGGACGGTGACAGGGCACGAAGGCATGGTAAAGCTAGACGTCGAGCTATGGCCTCAATTGGCCCGCGAGTCTACCTCAGACACTGAGAGCTCCAGCACGGTGCCGTGGGACCAGCGAGCCCGATACCGGTGACATCCAATAGGGAGGAGAATACGTCGTAGGTTGTCCCCGGTTCCCAGCACGTGCTTCTCCCTACGAATAGACTGGAGCATTTTTTTTAAAAAAAAAAAAAAAAAAAAAAAAAAAAAGGTTTGTCTGTTCGGTCGGTTCGGACGTAGACCGATTTTCCTGACATGGACATTGAAACCGTTTCCAGGACCGGATGCAGCACGTTAGATCTTTATTGAAGTTTATTCTGATTTTCATGGTCTGTTCGTATTTCATTTTTGTTGTCGAGATGGACAAAACATCTCTACAGGTTGCAGGAGCCCCGACCGACCCTCCCGTGGGTGACAAACACGGTTGAGTTACAAGGGTCGATCAGCGTGCCGGCAGAACCGACCAACCGGTTGACACAATGAATGTGGGAATATGAAGTCGAATCTTTGCACGCACAAACAAGTGTTTACATCTGTTTTCATTTTTTGTGACTGTGGTATGATGTGTCCTTAAAAGGGGTTTTCATTTGTTGTTGTATGACATGGGTTCTGAGTTTTTCGATGCATAGAGTAGAGTATTACTCTATTGATAGCACATGTAAAGATTGTTTTATCGAGTAGGGAGTTGGGACTGTGGGGTGTGGTGATGGATGTGTATAGTGTATGAGTAGTTGCTTACCAACGACAACCTTTATGGTCCGATGATGGAACGTTCGCCAGGTTGCAATGAGGAAGGTGTAGGCACTATAAGGGATCGATGTACAAACGTGCGGCGGTTTGAAGTTTTTCTGCCATGACAATTCAGACAATATATTTCACGAGATATTCATGTATATGTTTTTTTGGTCTTGAGCATGTCTGAGTTTTCTACTGATAAGCCGAATGATGTGCCGTTTTACAATCTCGTTACTGACCAAACGAGACATTGCCTGGATGAATTGTGGCTATCTAAAAATGCTCACTAAAGGAGCCTTCAAAGTTCAAACACATGGGTGACATAAATTCTTCAGTGAAATTCATGCATCATTTTTTGGCCCGAGTTACTTTATAGTGAGAACACTAGGAAAGTTGCGAATGATGAGCGGCCCCAGGTAGGGGTTACAAAATTCCGAGTGCCCCCCCTTGGAGACTTATCGCTCTTATCTAATCCACCAAAAAAATCTGAGAACATTCATGGATGTAGGGTACATGCCGCTGTATAAGGATAAGATGTTAGAACAAAAAGAAAAAAGAAAAACGTTTGTCCGTCAGAACAATTCTGCCACTGCCAGGCCCGACCCCCACAACGGTTCGGTAGTCCACGGGTGTGCAACATCAAGCATCAGGAAAATGAGGCTAGCTTTCTCAACTATAAATGCTCAGCCTAAAATCCTTTTTTTTTTTTTTTTTTTTATTGACCTTGAATACATCAAGAGAACAATTGTGGGGTATTCCTGCCGGCATTGATTCCCTGGGATCCAGGGGATTGACTGAGCAGGATGTAGGGAGGAAGGGGGAACCTCTTCACCCTGAATTAGGCGCCCAACATGTCACTACACACTAGTTCCTCCCTTCCCCTACGCCTTATTGGATCCATGCTAGCTGGAAATCGGGTCCATCGTCCCATAACCTGCCTGGGTGCCATGAAGAAGAAACGGAAGGGGCCACTGGGGGGCACCAGTGGAAATTCCCTTCGTCTCTCTTTTAGCACTTGACACTCCCTTATTCTAACATCGATCCAACATAGATCACTCAGACTGCCAGCCTTGACTACCCCACTCCAAATGAAAAAACGCCAGCAAAACAAGAAATATATGTTAGCGGAGTCATCCCAGTGGGCTCCGAATATGTATATGTATGTCATAGTATATGTATGTATATATATGTATGTATATATATGTATGTATGCAGGTATGAATAATCAAGACAAGATCTCTGTCAGGGAAAGGGCGTGAGGTGGGAAGGGGTCTGGGAAGTCCGAGGGAGGGCGTAGTGGGAACGAGGGTTCGATGTTTGTCCAGTATTTAAAAACAAGGCGGTAGTCTCTCATTTCGTCCAAATCACGTTATCCCTCTCCCACGTCTCCCCTGTCTGCACTCCATTCCACTTTTGCAATCCATCCTTCTCTCTCCCCTCCTACCCAATCTGTGCAAAAGGCTGTAATATGTCTCTTAACATCCCCAACTTGTCTAAAGAGGTCTAATTGCGTTTTTGTGTCTGACCATCTTTGTGTGAGTTCGAGGTGCACGTGCTGCTGAATCTGTTTTGTGATCTCTGACCCTTCTACTCTCACCTTCTCCATTGCCATGGTGCACCTCTGCCACCGGAGTGCCCATATCCCCGCCCTCCTTCCCAGTCTGTACATATTCTCTACGAAAGTCCTTGCTGCTCCTACCGGCAGCCGATGGCTGGCCAATATGGCTTGCCATGACCACAACCAGGGAATGTCAGACTCCATCTTCCTCCATATGCGGTCCCACCATCTCCATATGAATAGGGCGATCGGGCATTGAATGAAAATATGTTCGATGGTCTCCGCCTTCTTGTGAAAGGGAAAACGACTCCGGCACCGCTGACACCATGGAAGTAGCAGACCTCTTTGTTCTAAGTTGGTGCGGTCAGACAACCAGTCATTGGTTGGCAACCAGTGATGGGCAATCTACCACTGTAGGGAGGTAATTTTCATGGGTTTAGATTTTTGTTCCTTGAACCATTGAATCGATGTCTGGAGGATGCGGTCCACATTTAGGTGTCGGGCCCATCGGTCATTGACGGTGTCCCTCAGGCGCCGTCTAGGCCTAAGCATTTTATAGGCTGATTTGACCGACAGTTGATGCTGGCTTATGTGGCCGTCTTTAGGGTCTGTCCATGTCCACCCTACTAGATCCAGAGGCAGGCGCTAGATTGGCTTGAAAGGCTGGAACGCCACCCTTTGTCCCTTCTCTTCTATAACTCTCACTCCGTACACAAATGTCGTTTCTTACCATTCGAATGGGGGCTCTATTCCCTTGGAGAGTGCCTGTTCTGGTAATAGTCTAGTATTCGACCAGGACCGTTTGGAGGGAAATCATATAGATCTGACCCATTCTCGGCGGAGTCTCCGTACTTGCTACCCAATCGCCTACTCGCAAAGTGGGGCCTTGTTTAAGAGTTCGGTACCACGCCAATGGGATGGCTTCGATCAGGTTATCCAAAAGTTCCTCTACGTGGTGGCAGTGCCGCAAGGTTTCCCGCAACTGAGCTCTTGTAACCCAGTCTTGTCTATCGTTGTCCCAAACATCCCCAACCTTAAGCACCCGTCGTTTAGCCCAGCTCTTCCAGGGCAGGGATGAACGTATCATGACGCAGCCTCTCTGGTCTGTCACCCATCGGTTTCCAAAAAGGGGTTGTCGGTAAACCTCCCAGCGGATGGGGTGGGTCCTGTCTGGGAGTGAAAGTTTACGCCAGGTTTCTAGCAAAGATGACCAAAAATTGTCCATCGCTTGACCACCGTGATCCAGCCTCTCCATTCCTTGAGGGAGCTTACGTGGGATCGTCCAGAAACGGCCCTCCAACCATGTCAAAGGGTGGGTCATTTGGGGAGTTGTCGGGGCTAGTCGGGTCACGTGTTCTAGAGCTAAAACACACCATGGGCTTGGGGGCGAAAATTAGCTTTTTAATCAATTTTAATCTTACTGCTTGCATCTACGTGGCTGGGTCAATTATTCCCAGGCCTTCCCTCGCCTTAGGTTGAATGATTAAATTTTATGCCACTCGGCTAATTACGTTGCTTTGTTCGTCGTCCCCCCTCCATAGAAAGGTCATTGCCTTTTTTCTTAGACTCCTCAGTGACCATAATAGGGACTTGTACCATAGTGTTGCAAAGATCACATTGTTGACTACTAGTGCGCGGCCGAACAGGGATGTGTGCTTGTTCCTCCAATTGTTTAGTTTTTGCTGAGCTGGGGTAATGATCCAGTCGTCATTGGTTGGCAGGCGTCCCTCAGTAGTCATGCATATCCCTAGGATTCTTATAGGGGTCTCTAGCGGCATCCATGTGATGTGTGGTAACTTTGGGGGGCGTCCCCCTTGGTAATGAATCCACCATCCTTGTGTCTTGCTCCCCCAATTGACTGTCATGTCGGACACCTTGACAAACTTTTCCATTTCCTCCATGTTGCGGTGTATGGCCTCTGCCATGATTGTGAGATCGTCCGCGAACATGGAGCAAACCGGGATTGTGTCCTCTCGAATGTGTGTGACTCGGATTCTGGTGATGTTTTTGTTTGTCCGATGGTTTGCAGCAAGTGCCTCCATAATGAGCAGGAAAAGAAAGAGGGCGATTGGGTCCTCTTGACGGACCGAACGCTCCAGGCGGAAGAGCGGTGTCAGACATCCATTGACTTGGACGCAGATAGTCGCATTTTGGTGTAGAATTTATATCCAACTCCTGAAGTGTGGCCCAAAATTCATTTTTTTCCAGACATTTGTCTAGAAACAACCAGTCCACATGGTCATAGGCCTTTTCGAAGTCGATGAAAATCAAGCCAGCGTTTTGACGAGAATGTCTCGTAAGATGAAGTATCTCATGGATTAAAAGGATATTCTCTTATATGTTTCGATTCTTCATGAAACCAGTCTGAGAGGGATGAATAATGTCTTCCATTACCGGGATCATTCTGTTCGCTAAGGCTTTGGACAACATTTTGTATACTGCTGTGAGGAGTGTGATTGGCCGGTAATTTCTAATATACATTTTGTCCCCTTTTTTATATAAAAGGGTGAGTATCCCTTGCCCCACCTTTTCCCCCATCTTCCCTGTGAGTCGTACTTTCCGTAGAAGTCCATAACATCCAGGCTAAAAAATTCCCATGTGGTTTCCCAAAATTCCTTGGGGAAACCATCGATCTCAGGTGCCTTCTCCTCCTTCATTTGCAGGAGGGCGGTCCAAATTTCCTGTTTAAAGAGTGGGGCCTCCAAAGATACACGCTGCTTTGGTGCTAGTGTTTTGTCTAATGGTTCCAAAAAATTCATTATTAGGCGATCATGGTGTGACGCATCCGACCTGTCCACGTGCGAAGAAAAGAGGTCTTTATAGAAATTGTATATTATCATAGTACATCGGGCCGTGGTCACGGCCGGGGCTGATTCCTTGGCTTTCAGTTCGTAAAGTGCTTCGATCAAGGTTCTTTTAATGCGTGTTCTGGCCAAGCTGAAGAAGTAAGAATCCCTCGCTCCTCCAGAAGAGAATTTGGATAGCCTTGCCCTTGTTTGAGCTCCCTGCCATTGATACTGTACGTGCTTCAATAGTTGGGCCTTCAGGTCCTATATGTGAGTGTGTAGTTCAGAGGTCCTTGGTTCCTTCCCTAGCGAGTTTTGCTTTTGTTTTGCATCTACGAGGTTTTGCATAATCGTGATTTCTTTCTGGTGTCGCTGTGTGGCTAAATATTTGGAGTATTCATTACATTTTTTGGCCATAAAGAAAAGTCCGTTGTTAAACCATGTGATTTGAGAGTCTTGTTGAGGGCGGTGATCTTTCCAGAAGTCTCAGGCCTGCTGCAGATAATTCTGGAAGGATTTGGACCGAAGTAGGGACGTATTGAGTTTATAGTAGTTGACCCCCTGGTCTGACCATTTGCGAAAAGTCCAAACTGCCATACACATTCTGTGGTCCATACCTGGATATGGGCTGGTCAATAGTATTGCTGCCACCGTGAGCCCCCCTTCCAGCTCTTCTGATGTCAGGGTTAAATCATTTCAGGATTTAGACAGTCTGGCGGGGTCATTGTTTTGAATACAGGTACAAGCCCTCTAAGTCGGGTAGCTACGCCTAAAGGTCTCGAAAAGCGAGAGGGGAGCGCACAGATCTCTCAGCATTCGTTCGTCCACCTCTGTGTTGTGTGCTGTAGTGGGGTGGACTTTCCATTGGTCTAGCCATCTATCCGGTGCGGCATTGAAGTCTCCTGCTATAATAATCGGGATACCAAGGGTGGGGATTGTTTCGACTTTTTCGAAGAAGGTCCTGCTTTCAAGGGTTGTGTTAGGGGCATATAAGGACACAATGCATACCACTTCTAGTTGGGCCAAGCTTGCATGTGTGCCCTGTGGTGCTCTAGTGTGTCCATGAGGTGGGTTTCCTGAACGCAAACTACGTCCGGCCATGATCTTTCCCCCACCCCCCGCATTAAGTCCCACAACGCTTTGTTCTTTTCCAGATTACGGGACACTAGGTCATTTACATTTATCGATCTAATATCCAAATCAGCCTGCTGGAGGGTGTGTTTCCATTTTTTGTTTCTACCATTTACAACTTCTACCCAGTCCATCGTGGTGTGTGCGCCCCTTCGCCCTCCCTTTCCTTATCTGTTTTGCAGCGAGGACCATTCTTGTGTTTCCTAGTCCACCCCCTTGTTGAAAATATTCTTTTTCAGTATCGTGCATATACATGTGAGTAGATCATCGGCCGACCAAATGTTACTAGGTTTAATTTTCAGTTGTTGGGTATGTGGAAGTGTGTTGTGTGTGTGCCATTATAACCCTGCCTCCTTGTTGTCTTCGAATCATACGTAGAGATCCTTATACGCCATCTTCAGGTTCTCTGATGACACACTAATGGTGACCATCGCCTTGAGTTCGTAATGGTTTGTTATAAAGTCTGTGACCTCGTGGACCCGTAAAGCCCCTTCCCTTTGTATGTGCCAACCATGCATGTCATCCCTTCGTAGGAAGGGGCATATGGGTCCTCTGGTTCAGCATGTGACAGGCCTAGTTCCCATTTACCCGTTTTTCTCCTGATCGGAAGCACCAGCACTTTGTTCCCTTCTGGTAGACTTTTGTGGTACAGCCCCATCTCAATGAGCTGGCATAGTTTTGACCGCTTGGAGGGCTCTGCGGTCCCGCCCTTTCCTTGTTCGGTTTGGTCAGACGGCTGATCAGGGGTGTGTGGAGGAGGCTTATCCGTGCGGCCCACATTTACTGTTCCCTCAGATGGGTCTGGCGTTCCTATCGTTACAGGAGGTTGGAACTTTCTATGGACGATGTTCCAGATTCTGCACAGCATCTGTTGCCAATCCGTTTTCGGGGATAGGTCCTACCCAAATGCTTGTTTCAAGTTGTGACTCTCATCCAGTAAGGCAAACAGTTGTACGTAAGCCTCGTCCTAATATGACTCTGTTTGGCCTATGCATAGTGCCTGGAGTTGGCCAATTAACCAATCCGCTAGGCCCCTTAGCTTGGTCTCAACATCCTCTTCCCCTTGTGATCCCCAAGCCTCGGGAGTACTGTCCGTCATTTCCTCATCTGAGGGGACCGCTGGTGGCTCCCAATCCATTGGTTGGGGTCTGAAAGCCTGAATGAAGGGATCCGTTTTGGGGGGAGTTTCTTCCGGGATCAGAGACCTTTGAGAATGGTCTGTTTGAAGAGGGGGTTCTTCAGGGGTCTTAAACCCTTGGGAAGCTCCAATGTTGCTGCCTTCCTCGAGGCATGTTGCCTGGTCACCTTTGAGGGTATTTTGGTCCATAGCCCCTTTTCCTTGGTCCTTTATTTTCTCCCCCATGTACCGTTATGCCCCTTTCTTTTTCCTTTTCCCCTTCCCCTCCCTCTCCGCCTCCCTCTCCCCCCTGTTCATTGTTGCCTCCAACGGGATCCTCCAATCTCTCTTGTCTTTTGTCTTTCCGTCCCTCTCCGGTTTGCTTGTTCTGCTCGTTCTGGCCCACTTTCCCTGGCTGCTGCCCGGTTGCTTGTTTGTCCCTTGTTTCTGTCATGCTTGCTATGGACTGGAATCTATTGTCTAATTTTCCGGGGCTGATTTGTTCGTTTTAGCTCTCTATTTTACCGGGTTTGCCTGAGTGTGTTTTTTTCTCTTGAGCCGGGGATTGCCAAATCTCTCGTTCTGACGAGGTGATGTAGTCTTGAGGCCTGGGCTTTGTTCGGGGATGAATCCCTGCAGCTTTTGACCTACTCAATTGCTTGTGGGTCAGCAGACCTTTTTCTTTGGGGGGGGGGTGAGAGTTAACAGTCTCCTCCATTTGTGCTTTCACTGATTTAGGAGGGATCCATTGGTCTGGTGGTTTGGTATTCCAATCCGCTGTTTCCCCTTTTTCCCATTCTCACCCTCTCACCCCTCCTCCTTCTTGGGGTTCATCCACGTAGACCCATCCTTCATGTCCTGCGTCGACAGTTCTCCACCAAGTGTCCTTGAAGGGATCGCGTAACAAGCGTCCTGTAGATCTGATCCTTTTTGCCGGGTGGTGGAAACAGTCGGATTCTGACGGGAGGTGGCCATATGCCTGGTATTTAAAACACCAAGGCCTTGTTTTATGTGCTGTGTGAATTCTGAATTCTCTTCCTCCTACTCGAAAAGGGATCACATCATCAATGAAAAAAATATGACCGTTGGGTAGGTCCAAGGCCACCACAAGGTAATCGTCCCTTGGGGCCACGTGCGGGAAGAGGGGGTCAATAAAATCAACAATCTCATATTTTTGAGCGCGTTATTGCACGAAAGCCCCTTGAATTTCTATGGGCACGTGGCGGAACTCAACCCAATAGTGATCCATCATTAGTTGGTCTCGCTTCTCCTCTGACCTTTGTTGTTTTGGGGGGGATCAAGGGAAGATCCAAACCTTCGAGTGCCCGCAGGGTATGCTCCGTCATGTGTCCATAATCCGCTTATCGGAATCAAACATACAAATTATCGTGAATACCGTTGATGAGATAGGTTGGATTAGGAAGAAGTCTCGTGCATCCTCCTCTGATCCCTTGAGAGTTGTGAGTCTCTTCCTGATCCACCATACCTTATCGTTGGCAGATTTATATGCCGCGTCGTCGTAGAAAACCCACGTGCTTGCATGGCCGGTATATACTGCGTCCCTTTCGTTGATTGCGTCAATCAAAATGACTTTTACCCTGTGTTTTTTTCCCCCTTGGCTGATTATTTTGTCTTCGGGGTTGGCCAGGAATTTTGCAAGAAAAAAGGCAGTAAGTCGTGGTCAGGTTATCCAATGGGATTTCTAGGTTTCCTTCCCCTTCTCCATTTCTTTCGACTGACAAAGTTTGACCTGAGTACATTTTCTTAAGCTTGTCCGCCCACGAAGAATGAGACCCCTGAGGGCGCCTCTTTTGGACTTCTTCCCCCTTCTGTAGGTCCCTCATCTCCTTTAGTGGTTCTGCTGGAGAAGGGGGGGATCGAGACCGTGGTCTTTCTGTGTGATCTGTAAAGGGAGACTGTGAGGAGGAGGCCTTTTCCATGGTCCCCACTTCCATCCTCTATTTCCCACTCCGGGGCAGCCAGTTAGTCGAGTGGTGGCCCATGGCACCCTGATACCAAATCGTCTGAGACCGTCCTTTTCCTTTTCTTCTTCTCGCCTCGTTTGTCAGGCTCGCCATACTGCCTTTTTATGTGGGGGTGTCTTGTTCGGGAGTGGTTAAGGGGTGTCGCAGCCTATTCTTTTCCGGGTGGGATGAGGAGGGGGGAGCTTTGAGGGATTAGCCTCAGAGGTATTTGAAGAGAAGGAGTGGGAGGGGGATATAGGGATCGTGGACAGGGGGGGATTGCCACTAATCGGGATTGGGGAAGTGTGCCACGAGGATCCCTGCATATTACGGTTGGGATCGGGGCGGTCCAATGACTGGGAGGCTTAACGAGTGGAGTAGTGGGTGGGGCTGACAGGGAACAGAGAGGTGCGGGTCAGGGGGCGGCGAAGCAGGGGGGCGAGGGAATGTGAGTCGAGAGGGTTAGGAGAGCAGGGAAGCGCGTGGTCGAAGGAGGTCACTCTCCCCGGGTTAGTACTTTGAAACCTCCTTCAGCAAATCGACCCTTCTCTCTCTCTCTCTCTCTGCACGCCGAAAAAAAAACGAGCCGGCACGGGTCGCAATTTGGCTGGTGCCACCAGCCATTTCGGTCCGGTAGCACCGAACCCCGCGGGCCTCCCACGTTACCCGGCACATCTTAGCGAAATTTCTGGGAAAGGTACTGGTGGTTTAAAGTTTAAACCACCAGTACTTGGCCCAGCTATGATGCTGAGCCAGGCAACCCCCTGCGCGCCAAGTTTTACCAAGCCGCCGTGGCGCCGTTTCATTTTCTTTTTGGCTGGTGCTTCCAGCCATTGCGGTCCAGTAGCTCGACGCCCGCAGGTCGCGGCACGTTAACGTGAAACATCTGCGGCCGATGTACGGGCCAAGTACTGGTGGTTCAAGTGTTCAATTCCATTCATAAGTCTGACACACTCCAGCACACTTAAGCTTTCAATTTCAGTCATAAGTCTGGCATTCCGGCTGCTGCATTCAGCTTCTCGCTGTACCTGAGACCCACCACTGCCTGAACCTATCTAACTGGACATGTGCCTAACAGGACGCTGATTTGCCACGCCTTGGGCGTCGGAGGGCAGAGAATGATTTCGTGCTCTGCCGCAGACTCTCGACATCATGACGATCTGCAATCCGTTGGCGGAGGATGGCGTGTAGAGGTTCCTTTTCATGGTCGCCGCTCCAGGCCGCCTCACCCCAGCCCGGCTACCGAACCGAGGTGAGAGACTTCGGAAAAAGAAAAGGCGGCGTGGGGCCGGCAGTGCATGCAGTGGTGGTTTAGGGTCTCCCTCTACTACTCAACATTCAATATGCATGTATCCGGATTGTCTCTGGGCCAGATACTTCTGAGCTAATCCAGCATTTCAAATTTATGCAAGGTCCAGATACGTTTAGAACGTCGTGCAGTGCAGTGCGGCGAGGCCCTTAGTGTCATCAGACAGTTCCTCTGTACTTTTTCTTTTTCCTTTCCCTCTGTACTGATTTACATCTGTTCTATACCTATTTTCTGAATTTGTCTCCCATTATGAGCATCCCATCACGTGCTGCTCCCCACGAATAGATTAGAGCACTGTTATAAAAAGAAAAAAGGAAAAAAAAGCACCCATCCAGATTCCAGACTAGAATTTTGTGAGCTGAATCTGGCCACAGTGTGGCGAGATCGTGGCCAGATTCAGCTCACAAAAAAAGAAAAAAAAGGACAGATCCAGAGCCGTCAGATTGCTCCAGGATGGCCCCACTGTGAGAATGTAGCCAAGAAAAAAAAGAAAAAAAAAAAGACAGAATGCAACAATAGTGCTCCCCTTCTGCTTTCTGCAGGGTGTCGAAATTCAAGTTCCAATCTAAAACCACCGCTACTACAAAACCACCACTACTACATCCGGGGCTCTTTTGTACGAGGCTTACTCCCACTGCGGACCAAGCTTTGCCGAAACGCCAGCGCGACTTTTTGTTTTTTGTTTTGGCTGGCACCACCAGCCATTTTGGTCCGGTGGCCCCGAGCCTCCATTTTTTTCCTTTTCTTTGGTGAGGCTGGGGCCACGTACAGGCGGTTAAAGAAAAGAGAGGGTAAAAAGAAAAAAGGACACACCTTGTTCTATCCGGTTAGCCACTATTGATTTGGAAAAAGAACACTCGCTCCATTTACAAAAATCTTGTAATGAATTAATAATTCAGCATATTGGTTCCACTTGATTCCACCACTTAGTTCCTTCCACTTGGTTCCATTTGGTTCCATTTGGTTCCAGCACTTGGTCCCACTCGGTTCCATTTGGCCCTGCCTGTTTGCTGTTCTCCATTCAACCTCCCTCTGCTCCTGGTGATTCTATAGGAATTGCCGCTGTGACTGACATCCCGGATTCCCTATGAGGCTATGACATCAGACCATCAATAACGGCCTTGCTCACACCATTTACCTTTTTTGAAGTTTTTTGAAGTTTTTTCCTTTCTGTCCCAAAAAATGACTACGACAAAATGTCTTGCTTTTCACTTCATTTCCGGCCGAAATCTGATGGGTGGATGTAGTCACACACATCACCCATCTTGGCTGAAAATGACCAAATGCATCTCTCTCTGCCCATCCATCAAATGTCAGTGGCCTGCGGAGCCACGGGCAACATTATTTTCGTGGACGCTTCCTGAAGTGCCCACGTACCCATTTTTTTTTCTTTTTTATGTCTCCGCCTTCCCTCCTCTCCCCCCCCTCCCCCCCAACAAAAAAAAAACACAAAAAACAAAAAGGACCATTTCTCGATTCATGCATGTCATCCTTGGGCAGGGGCCATGCTAATGTTCACTGTATCGTTCAAATTTTAACGGATGTCCCAAGAGACGTACCTATCTTGTCCCTCCGAATACCCACGAACTCAAACATTTTGCAGAATAAACTCCGAGGCGTCCAAGAATCAGCGGTCGAACTGTAAAACTTGACGGGCAGATTTGTTTGAGCATGTTCATTGGAAACCGCAGATGTATTGGGCCCACAAAAGGCTGATGGCGAGTACATGTACTTTTGGGAGTACAGGAGGAGGTGGTCAGTGGGGGGGAGGAGGGGGAGGAGGGGGAGGAGGGGGAGGAGGGGGAGGAAGGAGGAAGGGGAGGAAGGAGGAAGGGGTGGGAGAGACACAAATAACGACTAAAATCTGTCTCCTCAAGTGGTCTGCTGCAGACTGCAACCTAGCCTCGGAACCATTGTCACATCTGCACCTAGTTATTTTTGCAGATGTTCCTTCCCAAGAAGAGGTGCCGAGGGACTGCTTGGCTACTATCACTTTCCCCTCTCTGTCACCCCCCCTCGCCAGCGAGTAGAGAGCGCGCACACACAGACACATACACACAGTGCGCATGCACACACGCGCGCACGCACACCCACCCACCCACCCACACACACACACACACACACCTCCTGATGAGTCGATGGAAGTCCGACGAAACAGTCTGGCAGAGTCATGCTTTCCCTGTGGACTTGTGTATGGGGAACATGACAACACACACGCACATGCACACACACTTGGTGGCCACGCGTTCTTTTGGGGGTGGGAATGTATGTCAGGAGTTCTGGCCGCAGCACCTTTGCAAGGAGGCTCAGAGAGTGTTTGCTGTGGGTGCCATTCCCACGGGCTGCTCTTTTGGAGCACATGGAAGAAATGGTGTATTAAGCACCTTTGCAAGGGTGGATGTCTGCCCATGGACTGATACCCTAGAAAAATACCCTAGAAGCTACCTTGCAAAGGAGCGCTACTGCTAGGGTATTTTTCTAGGGTATTTTAAGCAGTAGTGCTCCTAGCATTGTGTAAAAATCTCATGGAGTTTGGGATTATGGCACTCTATACAGTCCAGGGGCTGGACAGCGAAGTAAAAGGGTGGATGTCTGCCCATGGACTGATAGAGATGGTGGTGACACGAGTGTGTCGTTTGGGATGAACAGCAGTGGCAGTGTCGTTGTATTTGTGCAATTAATTTTGTGGCTTCGTGGACCGACTCAGAGTGCTCTCCAAGTTTTTCCAGACCAATGGAGGGTGTGGTCGGGGCTTTCTTGCTGGTGGAGCCTTCTGTGTTGAGTATGTTGCCTTTTGCCCTCCATCCTTTTATGGACTATATATATATATCGTCAAGTAGAACTGCCCGGTATATATACATATATATTGTCACAGAACTATTGACTAAGAGCGTAAGCACGTGAAGTAGAAGAAGAAGTAAGATGAGCGAAGAAAAGAAAAATGAAAGGACAGACATGCAAAGAGACAGACAAACTAGAATGACACAAAACAGTGTCCTCTTCTTCTTTGTTTCACTGTATTCTTATTTCTTTCTGTGTTGTACCAAAAACATTCACACTGAACAAAGGATAAAAATCAAAGACAAAGACACATTGAAATCATTCAGTTTCTCAGTCTTCTTAACTCCTGCTCCACCATGCGCCTCTAATGTACAAGACTCGCCACGTTGATGAAGTTGAGTGCGAGCTGCCCCCATATATATATCGTCAAATAGAAGTGCCCGGTAAACCGTAGGCAGAGAGGGAGAAGAGGACAACAAACGAGGGGCTGTGACAAACTGTTTCGTCGGAGTTTCACCAACTCATCAGGAGGCTGAACCCTATATATATATATCGTCATATATATCGTCATATATATATATATATATATTATATATCATCACCAAACAGAACTGCCCGGTAAAACGTCTGCAGAGAGGGAGACAAGGACAACAAATGAGGGACTGTGACAAACTGTTTCGTCGGAGTTTCACCAATCTGTTTACAGTACATATACAATTTGTGCGAGCGTGCCACTTCGGCGGCACTTGGCGCTTAAACCACCAGTACCTCGCTCAGCTATCAAGTCTGAGGCTTGGACTACCGGTAGCCCGATCATTCCCGAGCCTTGGACTTTTTTGCTGAGCCTCGGACAACCGGTAGTACATCACGGGAAAATAAAAAAAGTAAAAACACACAAAAAAACATACAGCATTCAGCTATAAAAAAAAAAGAAAAAAAAAAAGGAAATCAGACATGCCCAACGAGAAAAATCTTCCTCAATAAAGAGGAAGGTTCATTCTCGAGGTTCACTCAGAGAGAGAGAGAGAGAGAGAGAGAGAGAGAGAGAGAGAGAGAGAGAGAGAGAGAGAGAGAGAGAGAGAGAGAGAGAGAGAGTGCGTCAGAGAGTCTGACGCCGAGTTTGGTGTGCCAAACTCGGCGCTGGACACTGCAACCCTCCCCCCCCCTCCCCAAAGAACTCTCAAAATGTGCAAAATGAGAATGAACTTTGCACCAGAGCATGGGCAGATACGCCCGCCTTTCCTTTTCTTAAGGATTCCGTCTCTCTCTCTCTCTCTCTCTCTCTCTCTCAACGTTGAAATGTGAATGAATCTTCTGCGAGAGACAACATGGAAGATTCATTCACATTTCAATGCGGAAGATTCATTCACATTTCAACGTTGAGAGAGAGAGAGAGAGAGAGAGAGAGAGAGAGAGAGAGAGAGAGAGAGAGAGAGGGAGTGTCTGACGCCGAGTTTGGTCCAACTCGGCGTCAGACACTCCCTGACGCCCTCTCTCTCTCTCTCTCTCGTTCTTCCCCCCCCTTTGCCCCCGTTTTTTTTTCGTTTATTACTTCTCATTTTCGTCTTTTTTTTTTTGTTTTTTTGTTGTTGTTGCCCGTTTTTTGGGGAATACTGGTCGTTCGTGGGTGAGTACCCCGCCCGACGCGGCACGTCAACGGCCGGGTTGGCTTTTTCAAGCTGGGCGAGGTACTGGTGGTTTAACCACACAAATGTAGCCAACCTTGCATCTTTTACTATCTTGCCTATCTATACCTTTCTTGTTTTATGGGTGGTTTACGATCAGTTGTGGATGGAATGAGAGGGAGAATTTGGGGGTTTAAACACACACACACACACACACACACACACACACACACACACACACACACACACACACATTTCTCCGTGACATTGTATTGGGGCCAAAGTTTTCAGGGTATCCGTACAGAGCACGTCACCAAGGGAGGGCTCCATTTCTTCGAACTCCATTCCACACACTGGATACAAGATGGACAGTTTACCGAAATTGGTTAAAAACAGCCACATGGAAGAAAGGCGGCCAAGATTAACTGGTGGGGTATGTTTCAGTTATCATGAACATAGAGAGTTTTATCAAAGGGTCCTATTCCCTAAGCATAAACATATGACCAGTGAGGACTTGCCCAAATTCATCATGGCAGGTCCCTTGTGGAGAGGCGCTGCCAATGACCGGCTTTCCCTCTACTCTCCAGGATCCTCGTCACCCCGATCCCAATGTCACTCCCAGTTTCCACCAATCCCAATTGGCGCACTTTCCATCGGCCCCGACCTGGACCAGATTCACTGAGGAAATTCCTAAAGCACCCTTTCATTGCATGCCCAGTTCCCTGAAAGCCCCTCAATAGGCAGTAAACTGCTCTTTCATTGCAAGCCAATAGCTAAACCATCTCCCTATTCTCTGCTGCTTAGCAATCGGCACGGACTGTTCTTCTAGGTTTTCACCACAGCGCTCCAGCTCTCCATTTGGGTCTGGAATACGAGACTATCTCCATGGCTAATATGGCTATGGTAATTAGTAATTACCACTGCCCCCTTGCCTAGACCCTAAGCTGCATCTGGTCTAGTTTTCAGGCCGCGTACAGCAATCCTGCCCTATCTGGAATTCTAGTCCATGAGAGCAAGCTGGAACACTTGCATCCCCAAATAGAATTCAGCATGAGCAAAAGCTGTACCTATAGCTGCATCTGGTCCAATTTCAGGCCGCGTACAGCAATCCTGGCCTCACATTCTATTCGATTAAATAAGCTTGTTATCACTGCACAGGCTTTGGTTATGCCCAGCTCCTCTCAGATACCCCTT
>BFEA01000028.1:2101079-2127044 GCA_003427395.1 Chara braunii
CACACACACACACACACACACACACACACACACACACACACACACACACACACACACACACACACACACACACAGCATACTAAAGTGCATCTAGACCTTGTACAGGCCAGTCTAAACATACTTCGTCTGTGTCCTGTCAAAGGCTGTGTGTGTGTGTGTATGTGCGTGTGTATGTGTGTGTGTGTGTGTGTGTGTGTGAGAGAGAGAGAGAGAGAGAGAGAGAGAGAGAGAGAGAGAGAGAGAAATGAAGTGGCCGCCATGCACGTCATCATAGAGGGGCGCTGAAAAGATGCACCCTACCCCCATATGGAAAACTTTCGTGCTGGTACTCAACAGCTACCCGGTAAGGGTATACTGCAAATTTGGTAGGGGTATACTGCAAATTTGGTAGTGGTATACTGCATTTGGTAGGGGTATACTGCAAATTTGGTAGGGGTATACTGCAAATTTGGTAGTGGTATACTGCAAATTTGGAACGGGTAACGGTAGGAGCGTAACAAAAACATTTCAGGCCCAACCGACGCAGGGGTTTTATGGGAAATTTGAATCGTGGTCAGAGGGGGCGACAGGGTAATTGGCCGTAGGAGGGGTGGGACGCAAAATAATGGAAATTACAGGTGTGCCAGACAAATTTTCCTTTTTGTCTCACCAGTACCTTTGACGGTTCGAAAATACTCGGCCTCCGACCTTTCAGGAGGCCGAAACGAAACGACGGCCGCCGATCAGATTTATCAACGGCAGGCTCGGCCTCCTAAAAGTTCGGGTGCTGGCCACGACTTGTCGAACAATAGGCTCGGAGGTACTGGTGGTTAAAAAGAAAACGCTCCGATCTATTCGTGGGGAGCAGCACGTGTGTAGTTACCTTCTTGTCATCGTGTTGTAGATGTTGTTGGGTATCTCTAAGAAGAAGAAGAGTGATAAAAAGCAGTGGCCATAGACTGCCTTTCGCACATGCATCAACAGATAGACATTACTCTCCCGCATGTACAGTTCTTTTTCTTTCTTTTTTTTTCTTTTTCTTTTTTTTTTTTCGTTTTTTTTACATCATTCCAAGTGTTGGGAGGAGTTTTTTCATCATCCCTCTCGCGCATGTACAATTCTCAGTTGTAAGAAGAAGAGGAAGAAGAAAACGAAAAAGAAAGATCACAACCAGTCACATAAACAAGAAAAGCCGTTGCTAGAGCCTCGCCAGCTCAGGCATTCTAGTGAAATGCCGAGCCTTGCTTACGCTCTCCCGACCCCCTCTTTGACAAATACTCGACATTGAAAAAGAGGCCCCGTGAGTCTCTAGCCAACGTGCCTAGCTATGGTAGAGCCTCGCCAGTTGAAGGAAGGGCAAAGCCGAACCTACCCTACGCTCTCTGCCTACTTCCGTCACCAAGGCTCGCACGCCACAACATCTCCCTGAAGCAGCGTCAAAAAGGCGATGGAGTACCGTCTTCCCCCTAGCACAACGCACCATCATTGTGGCTGTAATACTGACGGGAAATATAGCTTGTATACGTATATTATCAGGGTACGTTATGTTATGTTCGGGGGAAGACGGTAGTCAAAGGGCCTAGCGATGGTAGATCCTCGACAGCGCAGGCAAGAGTAATGTCGAGTCTGCCGTATACTCGCCGAACCTCCCCCAGCAATCCTCGACATTCGAAGGATCCCCCTGAGTCTCGCACAAGGCAAACATTGTGCCACATGTCTCGCACCGGTCACACATTGTCCCACAATCTTCCACACTCGGTTATGGTGGGCTACTGGCTGGGTATGACCAGCCCTCTACTACCTCGGCCAGCATCTACAGGGGCCCTCATCGTCTGCCTCTATTCTACTGCTACGTTGCTGGGCCAGCTCCGAGAACACATAGCCGCCTATTTTCCCTCACAGAGGCTTGCAACGTAGGACACTGGGAAAAGAAAAGATACAAGCAACAGAAACGACAATGAAAGATTGTGTCGGAAACTTTCACAATAAAACAAAATAGAACCAAAAAAAAAAAAGAGAAACTGGAACAAAGTGAATTGCATATCATACTATTCTCAACACCACTGTCCTTCGCAACATCCGTTAAAATTGGAAAGAGACGGAGAAGATTTAGCATGGCCCCTGTGCAAGGATGGCATGCATCAATCGAGAAATGCTCCAACTGTCTGAACGCCACAACAAAAAAAAAAAAAACACCGCTAGATGGTAACCAATTGCATTTAGGTACATACATAATTCCGTAACCCCACCAGGAGAGCCCTTGATATCACCCCAGGCCGTCAAGACTGCTATCCTCAGATCTATTAGGACCGGGGGCAAGCCGGTCGAAACGCCGACATGCATGTGCAACTACTGTATACTGTTTGGTGAATGCAGTACACGATTGTTCTTCTTCTTTTTCTTCTTTTTCTTCTTCTTTTTCTTCTTCTTCGTCTTCTTCGTCTTCCTCTTCTTCTTGACGCGTGTACGAAAGGCAGTTGGCCCCTGTTTTCATTATTCACTATTCTCTCTCTCTCTCTCTCTCTCTCTCTCTCTCTCTCTCTCTCTCTCTCTCTCTCTCTCTCTCTCTCTCTCAACGTACCTTGTTCCAGTCGAGTAGAATGTCCACGAAATTGTGTATCTGGCGGATCTGCCGATCGGTGAGAAGCTTGGCAAGAGGTCCTAGAGCAACCTGCGACCACTCTGGCTGTTCACTGCCACCACGAAGATCGACTGCGCGCCGAGCCCTATCTGTGTTCGCAGCACACGCGTCTCTTGGCATCTTCGTCGAATCGAGCAAAGGAGAGTGATCATCAGGATCCCGATACCGATCCTGTTTGGCATCTGCTGATTGGCAGTCTGCTACGCCAGAATGTACGTGAACTACACCGGCAACAGCAGGACCCGAGCCTGTTAACCACCCGTCGGACATTGCCTGCATCCACCCCATGCGACCTGTTATCCGCCCGTTAGAAACCGCTCGCACCCGCCCTGCGCCCATTCGTCGCCGCCCTCTGGCGATTGCTTGCAGTTCCTCCCCACCAGTTAGCCACCGCCCGTCGGCTATTCCCTGCAGCTTCTCGGCGCCCGTTAGCCACCGCCCGTCGGCCGTTGACTGCATCTTTACCCTGCATGCTGGCCACCGGCTATTGGCTATGGTCTGCAGCAGCGCCGCCCCCACCTGCCACCCGCTCATATTGAGAGAGCGGGTACGACAACGGCCACCAACATGCTTGACAAGAGAGAGGCGCCCTCTATCCCAACAGCACTCGTCGTTTGCACAGACGCCATCCTGGTGTTGGCCCTTTCGAAAACCTCCCTCAAGGGTAGCTCGGTGGCTATGGCGGTTGTTGCCAGGGAATGAGGGAGAAGCGTGCATGCAGGTGCAGAAAAGACGAGCTCTGGCCTTGGGCCGAAAAGAGGAGACGCTCGGCGCCGCCGTAGTCCGCCATCGCGCCCAAGCTCCCACAGCAGGTCCCCAGTCGAGTCCCGCATCTCCCGCAACAAGACGAAAGGCGGAACTGAACCTGCCGGTGATCGCGGCTCCTTGAGCGACCGCCTCTGGAATGTGAGAAGACATGATGAGTATCGTACGTGAGGCGTCGCCTACACTTGCGCACCTAATGTCCGCTCTCAGATTGTGCTCCCAACGCTAGACCCCGCCGATTTCCGAGCGGTAGTCTCACATTGGAGGCGGCCGTTTCCCGCCAAGCAAGCAGCTTCAGATTTGCTTCCGAGCGGCAGTCGCACATTGGACGCGGCCCGTTTCCCGCCAAACAATTTCAGATTTGCCTACGTGGCAGAATAACGGGCCATGCTCCCTCTCCCGTCCAGTTTCCCGCCAACCAATTTCAGATTTGCCTACGTGGCAGAATAACTGGCCATGCTCCCTCTCCCATCCAGACCTAAGCAGGTGAGTCACACACTGAACATAACCGTTTCCCACTGGACACGACCGTTCCCCGCCAAGCAGCTTCAGATTCTCCTACCTGGCAGAAGTACGGCGGCCATGCTCTCTCCCATTCCCGCCGAAGCGGCTTCAAATATTTTTTCTTTCTTTCTTTATAAACTAAGCTATATTCTTCTCTCAATTTCACCTTTCATCAAGCATAGCTACCTCTCACAATTAAGGGGATGCATGTTGCCCCCCGCCCTAATCGGCTGTGGTCAGGGAGTAGGGTGGGGCCGCCAGTGGGGGGGACCGGCTAATAACACAAAGACCGAGCGTTTTGCCAGCAGCCGCGCCTTTTTGCCACCGGTAATTACGCAGGTAGGTAGCGGGGGTACGCCCACAATCTTTCCCGTTCCCGCCGACGCCGCTGCGGAATTTTCGCTTATTGGCAGGGCGGTACGGCCAGGCTCTCTTTTTCAATTGCTGCAGCTGAAGGGGGGGGTCCAATTTGCCAACCTGGCAGCGGTACCGCCAGAGTCGGATCCTTTCCCGCTCAAGCGGGGCTTCAAATTGCCCTACGTGGCAGCGCGGTACAGCGAAATTTGCCTCAGGTTGTCTCTCTTCCCGCCCAGCAGGCTTCAAATTTGCTTCCCGCTCAAACGGCTGCAAATTTGCCTGCGTGCTTCTCTTCCTTTCCCGCTCGAACGGGCGTTCAAATTTGCGTACGTGGCGGCGCGGTACCGCGAAATTTGCCTCAGGTTCTCTCTCTTCCCGCCAAGCAGGTTACAAATTAACTTCCCGCTCAAACGGCTGCAAATTTGCTTGCTTGGGTCGCTTCCTTTCCCGCTCAAACGGGCCTTCAAATTTGCCTACGTGGCAGCGCGATACAGCGAAATTTGCCTCAGGCTCTCTCTCTCTCTTCCCACCAAGCAGGTTTCGAGTTTGCCTCCCGCTCAAACGGCTGCAAATTTGTCTGCGCGACACTGGGTTTGACCAGGGGCTAGGTCCCACTTGCACGAATTAAGAGATACTGACCGTAGATAGCAAAGATCAACGGCCGAAAACTCCTGATTTGCGCAACTGGGACCTTGCCCCAGGTCTTTCTCCCTTTCTTTTTTGTTTTTCTTTTTTTCCTCAGTCGTTTCTCCCTGTTACAGAAATTGAAGGCGAATCTGCTTTCTTGCCCGTTCGGATACTATGCCCATTTTGGCGGGAGCTCTTTTTGACTCGGGCCTCGCTTCACAGCCCGCCACGATAGATCGCAAGGCTGGTCATGAACGTCTCTTTCTGCACAACACGATGACGACCACACAAAGGTGTGCTTCCAACGATGAGCATCATCAGACAAGATCTTCGAGATCCGGTCGATCTCTGGATCTTTTCGTTCAAGAGGGGGTTCTAGAGGTACACAAAAGATCCGATCTCCAATCTTCAACGCTTGCTGATCAGCTTCTCTTCCTGTTCTTTTTTTTCTCTCGATTTGCGTTTGCCATCCCTGTGCAAAGGCCTCGCTAAAGTTCTCTCTGTATCGTTCCAATTTTGGACGGATGTCCGAAGCACTCTTCATGCCCTTTCGTTTCGCTCTAAAAGGGATACGTTTTTCTTTTCTCCTTCTTTTTTTGGAGTTTGTAGATAGAGAAGAGAGAAGAGTGTACGACCTACAGAACAGATTCTGTCCAAGTACAGTCATACGTAAAAACGAGAGCCTTTTTTTCGCTTTTTTCTCTTTCTCGTTGGAGTGTAGGACTGTGGAAGTGGGAAACAGCACCAACGAAATGGTATAAAGGGGAATTGAATTTCTTTACTGGTTTCGATGGCTGAAAAAACACCCCAAAAACAAAACGTGTGTCATTTTCTTGATGTTTGTATACTACGGTAGCCGTCATGCCTCCTTTAGCCGTCGGTCGATGGTCTTCCTTGTCGTAAGAGAAACTCTCTACCAAGAAGATGCAGGGCGGAACATAGTCGCAAAAGGCAAGAAGATTTAGGTCGCAACATAGTCGCAAAAGGCAAGAAGATGCAGGTCGGAACACAGTCGCAAAAGGGACGACATTCGTTCCATAATGTAATCAACAAAATAGATCGTCGTCGAGACAAGGAAGACCGTCAACCAAGGAAGACCATTGTGCCTCCTTTTCCCCTTTATTTCTCAGAGATTGAATTCGCAAAGGGCTCGAGTTTTCAATTTGACACCAGCTGATAAGGGCAGAGAACGGCTTGGAAAAAATGTGAAAAAGACCTTGTTAGCGACTCCGGGAGCTTTGCGTGGCCAACACTTTGCACAGTCATCAATACAGCAAAACTTACAGGAACGTATCAGCCAGATTTTATTCGTTATCACGGATTGCATCCTGGAAAATTCGGGGCACAGTGTAATGAAGTAGAAGAAGACGAGGGAGGACGAGGAGAAGTAAAACAGAAGAATCTGCAGGTATAGTCATGGTAACCTGTCCCTATTTCTCCTCTTCATCCCATTCCGAGCTGCTGTCATTGCGCAGGACAAAACCTTTCCTTCACAGACTGGTTGGAATGTTGGGTGGTGCTGCAAGGCGTAGTCTGGGGAGAAGCCCCCTGAGGAGTGAGTGCCAGGAGCGCAGCCTGGCCGAAACGCGTCGGGGAATTTGCGCGTTTTCAACTGAGAACTGTACATGCGGAGAAGTATTGAAATATCTTGTCGATGCGTGTGCGCGAAGCAGTCTGTGGCCACTGTTTTTCACTATTCTTCTTCTTCTTCTTCCCACTTATTTCCCTATCCTCTTCAGCTTTAAACGTAACTGCCACGTGGCATTACGAAGGCCTCCCCAGCGTCCTCATACCTCTTATCCATGTGGCATGGCAGCGACGCCCCCTCCGTCCTTGTTTCTCTCTGCTACGATCCCAACGCCATCTCTGCGCCGCAGAACCCCCTCCCTCCCTCCCTCCAACTCCGATCCCAATGTCCCTGTACCTCGCATAGACCGCTCTCCCCCATCCAGTTCAGATCCCGATATACCTATAACATGGCACGGCGAGACACCTCTCCCATCTCCACCAGCGATGTCGACGTACCGCCATATCGCACAATGCAACCATCCACCTCCCCTCCTCCCTCTTTTCCTCTTCTTCTTCATCACCTTCATTTGCCTCCGATGACCTACGCCGATCGTGACGTCTCTGCCACGGCGCACGACGAGACCCTCCTCCCCTTGTTGTTTCTTCTTCTTAGTTGTCGGCATCGTCCTCTTACTCTTTTTCTTTTTCTCCTTCACTCCTAATCCTCCTGTTTCCTTCTCTTTTTCCTTGTCTTTCCTTCTTTCCCTCGTCTTTACTTCTCTTTCTCCTTGTCTTTCCTTCTCTCTCTCCCACCAGACACGTTGTGCGGAATTGCACAGACTGGCTTTGCCATACATAGACACGCATGTACACAAATTGCGAACGCATGCACAAATATTGCGAGCCCCACTGCAGCCATGTAGCTTGCTCCTTACGAAAACACACAAAAAAAAAGTAGCGTCTTTCCTCCTCCCCATCCCGCACCGTTAGAATAGATACATTGTCAAGCAATGAGAGAGAATAGCCGAGTTAATCTCCCTAGTATGGTGGAAAAAAAAAAAAAAAAAGATAATAGCCGRGKTCTCGAGCAAGTGGAAGAGGAGGAATCCAGCGGGCACCTCATCAGGAAGCATAGGAAAAGGAGACAGCGGGAGGGGTACATGGATGCTTACTATGGATGGTTATCATTGATTATCCATGAGAGAAATGGTTTGAGAAGGGGGCAATAAGTAGAATAGAAGGCGGAGTTAGCAGGCAAGCTCATGGATGGAACCCCGGAGGGCGAGGGTGAGGGAGGAGCAAGTCAATCGTATCTGCGATAGCAACAATTTGAAACTTCAAGAATCCTAAACACCTGGAATCCAAAAATCCAAAAAGCCAAATTGCACAATTAACTTCAAAAAATACAGTGAAAACCTCTCTCTCTCTCTCTCTCTCTCTCTCTCTCTCTCTCTCTCTCTCTCTCTCTCTCTCTCTCTCTCTCACACACACACACACACACACACACACACACACACAGAGGGTTGGTGTGATTGAAGTCGACCACTATTGTCAGTGGTATCGCTAACTCTGGGTGACGTGGTGAATCCTTGGCCCTCGCCGCACCACTCACCAAATGTGCAAAATGAGAATTAATCTTCCGTAAGAACATGCAGAGATATAAGGCATATTTTTGTGTCTTTTCAGCATTTAGTGAGCAGTGCGGCGAGCCCCCTTATCCATCAGTCACATGCATCCTGGGCATACCGCCGGAGTTCAACCTCCTGATGAGTGGTTAAAACTCCGATCAGACAGTGTGGCACAGTCATGCTTTTCTTTGTGGAGTCATGTACAGCGAATATGACCACACGCACGCACGCACACACACACACAAAGCGAATATGACGAAACACACACACAGACACACATATAGCGCGCGCTCATCCTCAATGGATAGCTTCTATGTCGAACCATGTGCACAACTGACATGCCACCTCCTGACGATTCGCCCAATTCCCTTGGCTGCTTTTTGAAAAGAAAGGCAACTACCCAAGAGCCTAGCTCAGTGGGTACACCCATGAACTGTTGAAACACAAACCTGTGTTCGAATCCAGATGATGGAACTTGACAAGTACAACCAACCACTAATGAATTGCTTGGGGCCGGTCAGCTCAATGATAATATCTCAAGGCCGTCGCCCTTTTTGGAAAAAAAAAAAAAAAAAAAAGAAAAGAAAGGCAACTGCCAACGGGCCTAGCTCACACTAGGCCCTCAAAATCACAAAATGAGCGGCCAGATCGAGTCGCTGTTTTACAAGGACTCAATCTGGTCATTTTGCGATTTTGCTATTTTGCGATTTTGAGTATGCCCTCAGTTGGTACACCTTGAACTATTGGAACACAGACCGAAGTTCGAATCCAGATGCAGTCAGGGCATACTGACCAAAAGTCTCAAAAATTTGAGGCATTTGGTTCGGTTTTTTTTAGGCCCACTCCTTACGAGTTCCTTGAGCCGTAAGGGAATTTGGCGGCGTCTTTCCACACATCCTTGAGGGAATTTGGCAGCGTCGTTGCACACATCCTTGGGGATCCCCCCAGGACGTTTCCTTGTGGCTTGCCCGCGGCCGTTTTCATATTTCATATGAAGATATGCGGCCGCGGGCGGGAGTGTCCGTGGTCCAGCGTCCGGTGTCCGTGTGGAGACGGCGTGGTCCAGCGACGTCAGGCGTCCGGCGGAAAAGGGCATGAGGCAGGCCACGAAAAATAAAATAAAAAAGGGTGCAGTCAGGGCATACTGACCAAAAGTCTCAAAAATTTGAGGCATTTGGTTCAGGTTTTTTTAGGCATTTGGGGCGTTGTTAGACACTCCTTACGAGTTCCTTGAGCCACAAGGAATTTTCCTTGTGGCTCGTAAGGGAATTTGGCGGCGCCGTTCCACGCATCCTTGGGGATGTCTCCCGAGGACGTTTCTTTAGTGGCCTGCCCGCGGCCATTTTCATATTTCATATGAAGATATGCGGCCGCGGGCGGGGGTGTCCGTGGTCCAGTGTCCGGTGTCCGTGTGGAGACGGCGTGGTCCAGCAACGTCCGGCGTCCGGCAGAAAAGGGCATGACCAGGTGCATCCATCACCGTCGAGCTTCTCCTCCACATCGTCGGCGCCGTCACACGCTGTTCCGCCAGGGGGACGACATCCACGGAAAGGCGGCAGCTTCTCGGACCTCTCCTCGGGAGGTGAGCGGGTTACGTCTCTGGGGTGCGAGGATTGAGACGGCAGTGGAGAGACGTTATCCCTGTGGAGGTGTTCGCGATGGAGGGCGGCGGAGAGGGCGGACGTGCATTGTTGACACCGCTTGAGCGGGCAGCCGTGGCGGTGGCCGTGTCAACCGTTATTCTTCGTTGTCAGCAGGAGAGGGCACTGGGACGAATGAAGGAGCAGTTGTGCGTGCGTAGAAGAAGGACGTTGATGCAAGCTGCGGATGACGGCCCCGACGGCGTGGCAACTTCAGAGGCTGTCATTGAGTTGTGCTACACGTTGGGTTGCGACGTCATTCCACGAGCAACACCGAGGTGGTGGATCAAACGCAGGACGGGGGGGGCGTGGGAAGACCTTCGACAATGCGACGATGCCATGGATGACTGCTTCAACGAGAAGCAGCACAGCGCCAAGGAGCAGCTGAGGGACGACCAGAAGCAGCACAGCGATGAGGAGCAGCAGAGGGAGCATGCGGTACAGGTCGGCCATGAAATACACGGTGGAGAGTGCAGCAATGAGCACACGACGGCGGAGAAGGCAAGAGTCTTATCGGACGTGCAGCATGTGACGTCATGCATGGGAATACGACGCTTGTGAAGAAACTTCTTATGTGGATGGACTGAAGGCGCCGCCGGGAAAATAAATAAATTATGACCGTTGATGCCAGCCGAAAACGACGCCGCCGCCCGATGGAGGCCCACCGCCAACAGTAGTCATTTGGGGTCATTGGGGGACTACGCATACGTTCCTCGAGCTCGCAAGACCGCATGATGCCGGTCGAAAACGACGACGCCACCCGATGGAGGCCCACCGCCAACAGTAGTCATTTGGGGTCATTGGGGGACTACGCATACGTTCCTCGAGCTCGCAAGACCGCATGATGCCGGTCGAAAACGACGACGCCACCCGATGGAGGCCCACCGCCAACAGTAGTCGTTGGGGGAGGTTGGGGGACTACGCAAACGTTGGACGGGGGGATGTCCATGCTAACGCCGCTGGACCACATCTGGAACACCCAAGAACCAAAACTCTCCGTCGACGCATGTCTTCGCCACTCCGTGAATCACGGTTCCTTGAGCTCCAAGGGACCTCACGAGGAAATTTTGGTTGGGGCCACAAGGATGCCACAAGGAATTTTCCTTGTGGCGTTTTCACATTTCTTTTTCAATTTTGTCCCCAAGGACAGGTGGAACGAGCGCGTCCTTGTGGATTTCACGTCCCCGAGGAGTGTCTAACGACGCCCTTGGTCATCGTGTGACCACACGGCCGACTTTGTCCTGAAAGGACGAAGTAGCGACCCTGACACTTTGCACTCAGGGCAAGTGCGCCGGGTCACACAGGCGAGGACCAAACAAAAAGATGGAATTTGTTTTTGTTTTTTTTCACGCCAGTTTAACGCGTGGGCCTTCGCTACAACGTAAGATCCTTGCCAAACCAATGTCGAAAGCACCAATTTCGACATTTTTTCTTCGAGAGTAACGAAGGAAAAATGTAGAAATGGGTTCGACATTTGTCAGAGGAGAGCCTTTCGACATGGGTGGCGGGCCAAGTTTCAACATCTCAGAATGGAAGGGGGGAAAGAAGCGCAAGTTTCAACATTTGTCAAGGTCGGGGTACTGACACGCCTTCGCCTTCTCTTCCTGCGTTTTGACAGCAGTGTCGAAAAACGCAGCCTTGGAGGTGAGCAGAAAATAAGAAAAAAAAATAAATAAAAAAAAATTGTCCGTGTATCTTTCTAGGTTGCAGGCCAAATTCAGTCGCATATTCAACCTTTTGAGAGCAGTTCCGCGAGGCCCACTGCTCTTCCGCTTGGGGACCAAGCCTTCGACAAATCCCCCGCCTCCACCACACAACAATGTCGAATGAGGGGCAACGGGTGCAGTGCCTTGACATCCCTTGTGTTCGACATTGGTTGTGTGGCGAAGGCGGGGAATTTGTCGAAAGGCCGAATGTTGAAAAGAGTCTGACACTCGTCAAAAGATTTATTGTTGCAACATTGGTGTGGCGAGGCCCTAAATGTTTTTGGTCGCACTTCCAGTTGTTTGGCGGGTTGTCTTCTTCGTCTACGATTTTCTTCAATTTGCGATTATAAAAATAAAAAAAACGAAAGGTAATTTGAGACCACCTCTGGAGGTGGTCTCAAAAAGGGTCCTCCAACGGCCCCGCAGGCCGCTGACAAAAGGGTCACCGTTTGAGGCATTTGGGTAGCGGGCCTCTCCAGTGTGACTTGAAAACTGACTCAAATTTTGGGATTCAGGGTCTTTTGGTCCTCGTGTGAGTATGCCCTCATATGAATGGGATAATGATCCAATCATTTGAATTACCTGGGGCCGGTCAGTTCAATGATGATATCTCATACCGCCTTCATAAAATGCCCCCTCCCTCGGTTGGAGCCCCATAAGTTGAGATTTTTGCCAAAATGCCCTTGAAGGATGTGAAGAGAGCGGAATGCCCTTCTGACATAAAAAACTTTGTGGAATGTCCCTTGCCTCGGTTGGACCCCCCATGTTTGCAATATAGTTGAGAGGAACATTATGGGTCTCCTTTTGTCCTTCAACGTGGATAGATACGCTGCCATATTTTGTTTGCCACAACAGCAAACGAAGATGGCGAGCTTCAAGTTGTGATAAGTTGGGATCTGTACTTCGCAGCTTCACGTACCCTTTGGAGTAAAACCCGAAGGAAGCCCCGAAGCACGGATCTTAGCTGATCAAGGAAAGCGGGGTCCATTTCGACTCTTGGGGATTAAATGCATGCATCTTTCAGGATTGCCCCTGTCCCCATTCAAATTAATCCTCCGCGCGGACGGTTAGTGACCGCGCTGAGGAATTAAATAAACAGTCAGGAATGTCGGTTGTTGGCAATCAAATTTTCTTTGTGCTAGGGTCCGCGGGGCCATCTTTAAATTCTTGCATGTCGCGTAAACTCGCTTCCCGCTCTGCATATGCACACCATGTTCCCTTCTTGTCGGGCGCCCCGCCCTGCATGTCCCTTCTTCCCCCAACTATGTGTCATATCCTCTCCTTTCCTTTCGGCGCAATTGACTGGTCATTATTGGGATGGTCGGATCAACGCCATGAGAGTGAATTTACGCGCGCATCTTGAATGACCACCCCAATTGAACATAATTATCGATCGTTCCGCCTCCTTCGACCCTTTTGGAATCATCTACACCCTTTGCTGTCTGCACCACACGCTGGCACCCCGCCGTTGTCTGCGCTATAAATTCTCGCAACCCCTTCCTCTCCTCCTCTTCAATCTTGGTCGCAATGTTGCACGAGCATATGCGAAGACTACGGCGTCGAACAGGCTTGATGTGCCCAAGTGACGAGCGGAGTGACAATGTCAAGTAGGAATAGCGGTAGACTTGGGGGTAACTTAGTTAGAGGGACTGTGCGGTGGTGGAGATCGAATGTAGCAAGCGGCATGGCCTTGTGGCTATGGTTGGTTGACACTCGGGTTGATTGGTGACTGCGCCTGAGGGAGGCCAACACTGTTGGAATTTTGAACAGCGAGGGACTGACTCTCATCATGATTGTCATTGTTGCTTTGTATAAGTGTTGTGTGTGCAGTAGACTAAGTGTGGATACTCAGTTGCATGCATGATGTTGGTTATGAGGGTTTAAGGGTGTTGAATGCTTTGTTGTCCAAGATACATGGATGTATGGATGTGGGATGATGTTGCGGGTGTAAGGCACACGTAGGCGCGTCTGGGCATTCGTGTTTTTGGTATGATATGTATGTGGTTCAAGGTATATTTTGTATTCGGTTTCAACGTATGTGGACCAGTAACGAAAAAGTTGGCATTACGAGCTTGCATAGTTTGTTCGCAAAATTTTCGACGACATTGCGTGTAGTGATGCGGCAAAAAACCCTGAATTTTGGGTCTTCCATTAACCATCTCTCACTATGGAGAGTGTTGGGGTATCAAACATCTGCCAGTATACATGAGTGTGTTGATTTCCCCTTTGTTCCCTGATCCTTGTGCTTTGAGTGAGCGCAGGGAATCGTCGCCGACTTTTTCCCTCTCTCCCCTCTCACGCTCAAGTGTCACGAGTCGGTTTGTCCCACAAGCGGTTAATAGGGACCCCCACTTTTCAGCCCTGGTTAAACCCCTCAACCCTGAAAAGTGCATTGGAGATCATTTTTTATTTTTTTTTCTGTTTGTTTTTTTTTCACCTGTTTTATTTTTGGTCAAGGTTTGTGTGTGTCAAGTTTGGTGTTTGTTGGGGTCTTGGAGTTGACTGTTTTGGCTAGCCCTGAAAAATCCTGAAAATCCTGAAAACTGAAATGAGTGAATTTTGCATGAAAACACATTTTTGCCTTGCTGTTTTATAACTTTTTAAAGTTTTTTTTTCAATTTTGTCTTGCGTTCAATTGGGCCAATTGTCAACAACGAAGGACATCGGGAGCGGGGGTCTCCCCATGTCTCCCGATTTTTTTGCTACTCGACCATAGCCATTTAATCCTGGTAACGAGTTTGTGACTGACGACATTGTGTTCCTGAACTTCAAGTTGCATTTTGTTAAGTGGGAGGGGGATGGGGGAAGGCTTATTGGGAATTGTATGGAGTGAAACTTCACTAAGTTAAACGTGAGCATGGGTAATTGTCTGTCTTCAACCCTCTCATCGGTCTGACATAACACCCTTCCACCCTTCCCGATTGCAGACGAGGACAATGTGTATTGCGATGGGGATGTGTGAAGCACGTTGTTGTGAACCGATCGGGTTCATCTATATAACCCGTCCAAAGTGGGTTTATTCTGGTTGATCGGTTTTCTTCCCTGCGATCTTGCCTTACACAGATGTGACAGTATTGCCCTGGTCTGCTGCCCACGCCACCGTGACATGGTGGCCCCAGTTTAGTTATCGCTGGTGTTGGCAGGGAGACTCGTGTTCCTGGCGAAGGCTGGTGCTGGGATACGAAGGTTCGGCTCGATTCCCATAAATCTCCTGCAATGCGGGATCCCTACCGGCGAGCTTCCGAACCTGGGTCCTCCCAACCTCGCCTTAATCGGACACTGAGGCTCCTAACCGACTTCGCGGACTTGATGAATCCTACTTGGAGGCCTAAACGCTCCCTATCTCTTAGGTCCTTACAATAGAGTTGGTGTGAACCTGGCGAGAGAGAAGCGGTAGATTTTGCATCTTCCCTTTTCTTTTTCTTGTCAACAGTTATCTTCACGGTCGAGGACTAAGTCACACCTAGCCCCCTAGCCAGCGGCAACGAAGCGAAATTTTGTTATACCCCACATGTCGGTTCTGCTTGCCCTCCGAACTCTCTTGTTTTCCCTTTCTGAGCCACCTCTGTCAACCCTAACTATGAAATAACCTCAGAAACAAAGTAAGAGTCCCCCATTTCGCCCGGGCGATTTAACCCCCACCCAAAATCCCCGGCCACACCCCCAATTACTATGATCAATGTCCCTCGGTACGAAACGTCGCGCGGTGTGAGGTTAGGGGATCACAAGCTGCTGGTTGTCAGGTTGCAAACGTCGCACCGTGATGAGTGTCTAACACCAAGCAGCCCGCTATCTCCGTTTGCTACCTTCACCTTCGCACAATTAGGGGTCATTGTATTCGAGGAAACATTGGTTTCTTCAACAACAAGAGCAACACAAAACTCATTTGTCAAATTACCATAAAAATCACCGCTCGATGCACAAGAAGCTACATGATCTTCGCGGTCACACCAAGTCACACATCGTTGAGAACTCATTGTTGAGCCACCTCATCGGAGTAAGTGGGACTTGGCCCAAGAAAGTACTTCGAGAGTGTGCCCAATCGAGAGTGAGTGAAGCGAGGCCTCGATTTCACCTAAAATCGAGAGTCTGACAACTCTCGATTCACTCTCGATTTTGGATATGAATCAAGAGTAATTTTCTTTCGTTTGAAACAATACTCCGATCTATTAATTGGGAGCAGCACATGCCATGCACCCTTAGGAAGAAGTACATAACAATTTAAGATATTAGGGACATCGTGTTTTTCTTTAAATGTCAAGAGGGGGGGAGTGTAGGGGGGTAGTGGAATGTTGCTTTACGGCCTGAGAGGGCACCGGAGCCCGAGACCCATTCTCCTTGACTGCCCCTTCTCCCGCCGCCCTCATCTCAATCCTCTTGTAAGAACGATGTTTTCGTTAAAAATGAAATGTTTTACGAAAAGTGAACATACCTAAATTATTAAATATTCGACAAAACATACGTCAATGACATTTATAAGAGGGTCCGAGAATATTTTCGATATATAAAAAATACAATGATGAAAAATTTAGCGAACTTCAAAACATATAAAGAACAATCAGTCCATGTTGTTAACAAAAAAAAACTTCTTCTTAACAGTCACAATAATACATGAATACCGCGAACGAAAATCTGTGTTTGAAAGGTTCATAATATGCTGGGCAAAGGGGTCACCATCATATGCCTTGCAAAGGGGCCTCCGCCCCTTACATCACCAAGTTTGCCACTAAGGAATTTTAAAGAAGCAGAGTGAATATTAAGTAAAAAACCTTGGTGAGGCCCCATGACAGACAACACCCCTATTTGCTGTAAAAGATTCAAACATTTTGCCATCATACTTTCGACTTAGTTAACTTTAAGTTTCATAATTATAAACTGTCAAATCTTCCAAAACAGTGATGACATTTTGTCCATGATGTACACGGTTCCCCTACATCTTCAAACGTTGTCACTTAAAAAAACACCAGATTGCTTAATTTAAAGCAACTCTTGTTTTATATCCGAACAGATAGAACCCCTGTATTCAGTAACTCTTGTTCTATCTGGTTTGCAGTAAACGAAACATCTTGCCATCATAATAAGCTAACTATCGTCTATTGTAAATTGTCTAGTTTTTTAAAACAGTGGTATCATTTTGTTCATGATGTGCAGGGTCCCTGTATTCTACATGCGCTTCTATGCTCTCATATTCCCGCAACAGAGATTTCGCACATATTTGATTGTCGTGTCAACAAGGTCATCTACTAATATTTTCAACATCCGTTGTTCTCTAATCGCTCTCCGAAATTCTGCTAATCGTCGCACATCAACGTTATCAGCATTGGACGTGCTTGCACTTGCAGAATAGTCGTTATGAATAAGGAATGACACCTTGCAATGTCCTCAGATGCACACCGCCGCAAAAAATCAAGTCATGACCTTCAAGTTCGAATTGTTGTAGTAGACGTTCACTGCAGAGTAATACAACTGTGAAAATGGCGCGAGCACCTCTCGTGGGTACATTTCCGACTGCAACACCGACGACCACAAACGTAGAGAGACTGCCGAAGACAATGAATGTTCCCAATTGTCCAAATCGACGTCCACACCTCGGACACTTACTATTGAATTCTGAAAAACAACTTCAGAAGTGAAAAATATCGCCCCCATCCCACTCCACATGTTTCTTTCCCATATGATGTCACTGGGCGACCATCCTGTGGTCGAAAATGGTTGGACCATTCTGCGAAACACCAAAATACGGTTCAAACAATATTGGAATGAGACTAAAGTTCTTCATCATCAGAAACGCTAACGTTCTTCATCATCAGGAAGAGCAAAGCATGTCATAGCTTTTTCTCTGGCTAATTTTGGAATGTGCAGTCCGTTCTCCAAACACGAAATTTTTGACGTCCACCTCCACAAAATACAGTCTGCGTGCTGTCATTGCTCAAGTGACGTCTTGTCCTTCTTCCATGTCTTTTTCCACGCATTCGTATATTGCACAGCAAGATATTTCACGACAGGTTGTGACACCCAATATTCAATGAGGACGTGGTTGAAAGCCGGTGATCTGACATCGATGTCAACAGCGGAAACAACTCTCCCTATCCACATAGGAACACCTTCGTCAATATCATTTTGTGAAGGACGTAAGAGAACAAATTGACCCTTTTCGACGTCTGTCAACGGGTTCAACTCTGGTTTGGGACACTCATTAGCGGGTCCTGCGAAAAGTGGCTCTTTGTTCTCGTCATTTTTCATGAGGAAAGCAATATCAATGTCTTGTGAATCATTCTTCACAATTCTTTCCATTGACGGCTCTTGTGATTCATTCTTCACAATTTCTTCCATTGACGGTCAGAAGCCAGCCTGGAGCGACGACCTTTGAGATTCAGACCCGTATTGATCTTCAATTGTTTATAAAAACCCTTTCCAGTATGACAGTGCACTTTCCTTCAAAAAAATTATCTCATCCTTCATTTCAACCCATTCGTGTTGTTTGTTCTGTAACCAATCAACAAATGTCTTCACGCCTTCAACACCTGAAACAAAATCGTTGTGATTTCGATCAAGTATGACAGGCATTGGTAGAATTGGTCATTGTGGTCCTGCATATCTTTTGTTCGCATCTCTCTTAAAACAATAAACTGACGAAGACCACCTAGGACTCGTAAAACACCCCTTCCACTGGAACACAGGGTTATCATCTTCCATAAAAATCTAAACGCATGTGGACGAGTGTGACCTGTCCACCTCTTCACTAAAAATCATTTCACAACACTTCTCCAACCCGCAATTTTGTTCATGAACGTGCACGACGAGCGATCAGTTTGCGAGCGAACAATAATGTTAAAGAGATCAGTCATAGTGTATGCATCATGCATTTTCAGCTTGCGGAAAAAGTGACTACAAGTAACATCGACATCTGGGTGTGTGTGCCCTACTAGTATGAAGCCGAACTCAACCTCTCTGAAGAAACCGAATTTCACCAAAGTTGCAGCCAACGCTAACGCATATTTATTCTTTTTCTCTCTCCAACAATTATCCGTTTATATCCAAAGTGTTAGAGGCAAGCGGCTTGACGGCTGAACGTCACGAAGGACTTTCATGATGGACGAAACAACAACATTCGAGGCGTGTGTTAGTGGGTAGCAAGAAAACCACGTGTGAACGTGGACAGACGGGGAATTGTGCGATGATGGCTATCAAGTTCGTCTTCAACATTGGGACATTAGCAAATGCTTTTGATATGTTTTCTCCGCCAAAATGTGGAATACTGGTCTTACTTTGGTCCATGTCATTAATGATGATGTACAAATTGTTTGCGGCCAGTCTTTTCGATTCATTGTTCCACATCTCGTAAACCGCCCGATGCTGGAGCTGAAGGTCCAAATGCTTCTCACGCAAAGAAACAAAATGTTCACGCACTCGTGTGTATTTTGCAGAATTGATAGACTCTTTATATTCAACGCACTTCTCACATTTCGCGAAATTTTGATCAATATCATTAAATTTTGCATGCCAGAAGTGTCTTCTCCATATGTTGTAAAACACATGGAGTCTTCAACAACTTGTAAATGTCCACCTTATTGTAACAGGTGGACAATCTCAAAGCCACCCTTGATTCTCCATTTCTCGTCTTCATGTCGTTGGGTATGGAATCTCCGTTGTCACATACAAATAACTTAAGTTTACCATATATTGCCGCATACGTAGCAGATGTGCGTCTGAGTCCAGTGCTCCCATGCTCTGGCATGACACAACCTTTCGACAAGGTCATCCGTTTCTTTATAAATGTATTTCTACGTACACATAACGTGAAGCACCATACACTAATGCACACCTTTCTTTTCCCCACAATTGGTTGCACAATCTCCTTGCCGTCTTCTACAAATGTAAACCATTTCAAAGTTTCAATCCACCCCGTATCTCTACTTTTGTGGTCCTTCGAGTAATATGCACTTCGAACAACTTTGATGTTATCTAAGGTCATGTATGCACAACATTCTCGTCTACAACAATCTTTCCCAGGAACGCTTGCCAACACTTTCCTGGTCAACTTCCGATGAACGGACTCCAAAGTGTTGTTTGATCTCGGCATTCTCCTTCGATAAGTATACGGACGCTTTTCTGATGACAATCTGTGCGGAAACATTTCATCAAACTCAGAAACAATGTCATGACTGTCGTCATGATTTCGCTGATAATGATCAAAGTTGCTGACATCGTCATTGCATGGATGATTGCCTTTATCAGGAGAACTATCGACACTAAAAGGAATTGGAGCAATCGAGCGCCCATCGTCTTCCCTCTCCTCATATGAGGTCAAATCTTCCCCGGCAAGTCGAAATTGAAGACAATGCTAAGAAGAATCATGCTCAGGATCCCGGAGTGAATCTCACGTGGTCTACATCAGATGTGGACCTGTCAGCATCACAATCGTCAGCTTTATGACCTGCATTATCGGATTCGAGTGCTAGTGTCAGTCGTGGGCATTGAACGGAAGGGGAGTTGCTCTCGCAGGTAGCAACATCGAATTCAAACTGTCTCATCCTCTTACGAGCAGGCGTGTTGAAGGTGAAGATATTGTCACGAATTATGTCTTCAGAATCCGGAGAGCACATAGCGAGGCCGTGCATATCCGCATGATAATTCTCATCCAATAATTTGTTAGATGCCACGCAGTCCATACTTGCCAACACAGGATATTCACCTCTCCGATATGAAGTGCCGCAAGGCATAATGAGTTTGCGATGACAAATAGGTTGCTTAATATAGTGAAGGCGGGAACACCTTATTTTTTTAGATGTATGTAACGAAGGGTTATTATTCATCCAGCGCATGAGTTGGATACCGACTGGGGAATACTGAATCGAGGCGACAATCTTTTGTGAAGACAAAGAACTCAAAAAAAAAAAACATAATCTTTGAAATTCATGACGATACGACCGCCAGAAGTTTGACGACAAACCTATATAATTACATTGATTAAGAAATGTGAACGGACCCTTTCCAGAGTCACAGGCTATTCCAGAGTAAGAGGCTATGGGCCGTCTTTTTTCAACTTTGATTCATTCAGGGGACCATATTTTTGTTCTACATGATGACTAACCGGAACCGCTTTCTACGACAGTGATCTGCAACTGTTCGAAGACATTGCATTTCAAATCCATGACGGGCACCAACAACGTCAATCGTGTCGAACACAACGACTTCTGAACGCCTCATCATCCAATGCTTGCGACTACCCACAACATTGGCATGTTGTCGTGACAGTTTGTGTTGAAAACCTTCCGTACGTGCCAAACAGTCGGCAATTCGAAGCCTGGACCACTAAAAGCACTATTGTAGGGGACACGCCACAACTTCCCCAGACGGAAAGTGTCATCGAAGGCCGTTGTTCCCTCAAACATGGAAGGCCGTTGTTTCCTGATACTACACAGACACAATGTCATTGTTTGTCCACCATTTACCGCTTCTGCGGTCAGGCACTTGACAGGGTGAGGCAGTCTTCAGTCTCCGGGAACGACGTCCATGCACATATGTCAAGTTAGGCATCTGATAGGGCGAGATAGTCTTCAGTCTCAAGGACTGACTACCGTGTATATGTGCCAGGTTAGGCAACTGATAGGGTGACGCAGTTTTAAGTCTTCGGAACTGACCACCATGCACATATGTCATATAGTCGATTGTCTGCGATCCAAAACAGAAACAACACAGAAGATACATTAGTGTTCCATGTGGTCGAAACGAGACACGTTTCCTGAGGCACCACACCGTCCACCTGTCGGACATCAGTAACTGTAATCGTGTCGGACACGACGACGTCGGAACGTCTGGTAAGCCAGTTCTTGAGACTACCCACAACATTGACTTGTTGTCGTAATAGTTCGTGTTGAGAACCTTCCGTATGTGTCAAACAGTCGGCAGTTCGAAGTCCGGACCACCAAAAGCACTATTGTAGGGGACACGGGACAGCTACCCAAGACGGAAGGTATGCTCGAAGGCTGTTGTTCCATCGAACAAGGCAGGCCGTGATTTCCAAACACCACACTAGACGCAATTTCATTGCTTAACCTCCATTTGCCGCTCATTCGGTCAGGCACCTGATAGTGTGAGACAATCTTCAGTCTTCAGGTTAGGCAACTGATAGGGTGAGGCAGTCTGAAGTCTTCGTTGTCGTCCTTCAAACAAGGAAGGATTTTACTTCCAGACACTACACTAGACGCAATCTGTAACAGTTGTCGTCTTTCGAACAAGGAAGGATTTTATTTCCAGACACTACACTAGACACAATCCGTAACAGTTAGGCACCGACGCTCTCCGTATGTGCCAAATAGTCGATCGTCCTCGACTCGGACGTCCGAAAGCACTAGTGTAGAGAGCAGACGCAAGATTGTTGAGACAAACAATATTGTGGCATAGAGTCCGTCGTCCTGGAGTCGGATGACCGAAATGTCTATTGTTGGTGGCGTATGGTACCTTTCGCCAACAGACGGTTCTCAAGGCGACATTTGCTGCACAGAGCACCTATCGTATAGTGCCTGTCGTATGAAGTCCTTGACAAGTCATTTACGACTGCAATAGAATTCAGATGTAAGTCACTCACGACGACGTCGATGAGTTGGTCACGACCACAATTGTTTACCAGAATTAACGCATTAGGATGGCAGGACACGACAACCGCTGGGAGGTTGTTGTGTGGGCACGATGAAACAATACATGCACCAAAGTTGAGTCAACATGTCGAACACCATGCCCACCAGACAGCGTCATAGACGGGATGTGTTCGCACCTTTCCCGAGTGGTTATCGGGTTGGACACGGCCACTGCGGTAGAGCGGAATATAGACAGCCATCAAGATTTGCACCACGATATTCGACAAGCATCACAAAATGTACAGTGGGAGATGTCCTGCCCTACAATGTGCATGTTAGCCATGTTATTGGGTACTTGGGCCGACGACATGTTATCGGCAAGGATCTGACAACAACCTCATCCCCGACTGGTCATCGGGTTGGACACGACGACCACCTCACGCGGTTAATATTTTGGGCACGTTGCACGCCCGATCATCGAGTTCGACAAGATGACCACGGCTTGCACAGTGGGAAGTGGTGTCCTCGAAAGCCGGGCACCTTGCACTTCCGGTCATCGGGTTGGACACGACAACCACAACATGCACAGGGGGAAGTGGTGTCACAGAAAGCCGGAGAAGTGCCCTACAATGTGACTATTTGGCTGGTTGTTTCCGCCTTGCCCATTATTAGTTGGATACGAAGACGCCTTTAGGTTGTCAGGTTGGATTCGACGACGACGTGTTGGATTCAGCGACAACCTCTTCCACACGATGCAATGGTTATCATGTTGGACACGACGACCACCTCATGCACTAGATGTTCTGTGCACCTCGCAATGGTTATCGTGTTGGACACGATGACCACCTCATGCACTGCATGTTATGGGCACCTCGCAATGGTTATCGTGTTGGACACGGCGACCACCTCATGCACTGGATGTTGTGGGCAACTAGCAATAGTTATCATGTTGGACATGACGACCACCTCATGCACTGGATGTTGTGGGCACCTCGCAATGATTATCATGTTGGACACGACGACCACCTCATGCACTGGATGTTGTGGGCACCTCGGACGGTCGGTTATCATATTGGACACGACGACCACATCATGCACAAGGGGATAGAGAGGTCATTTCGAGCCACGAACCTGCACTGCGGGCTCTTTGTTGACGTCATCAAATAAAAAGAAGGGAGAGGAAAGATCGTGACCGTCGATCATAGATATCGACAGCTTGCACAGACCCTTCCTAAGTACTACAATGTCTAGACCAACGATTCCAAGACGAGTAAACGAGAGAGAGTTTTCGTGGATTTTAGACGTTGGGACAGTTACCTGCACAACAGACCACGGTCGTGTGAAGCAGATCGCCAATTCGCGCAATAGCCGCTTTGCTTGGCCGTTGCTGCCAGTAGCAGCTCGTCCCACGGAGGAATGTTCGTCGCACCACACCCGATCGTCTACGATGGGGAACGTGAACGCAAAAGCGTGCGTCACAGCACACCCCCTCAGGAAATGAGGCTCTTGGCAGTTTAAAGTAGTCTGAACGGACCCGGCATCTGTTGTCAAACAACTGGTTATGCCCTCGGATCGACCCGTCATCGGCACCGTCGTTTGGCAACGACGTCATGAAGCGATTTGAAGGGCGAAGGTCCGGAAAAGGAGGCAGTTTTCGGACCATAAGGAATCGGGTCATTTTTCTGTCTCAGGGCCATCGACACCGTCGGTTCGATCCGATTGGAAGGACAACGGATCGCGGGAGGGGACGCGCTCCAGAGAATGCTGAAGGTCCAGAAAAGGAGACAGTCTCCGGACCACAACGAGTCGGGCCATTTTTGTGGCGCAAGGCCATCGACACCGTCGGTTCGATTCGATCGGACGACTGCCGGAGCGTGGGAGGGGACGTGCTCCAGAGTATATAAAGAGGAGTGGTTCCCCTCGCCCATTTCGCATTTCCGATCCAGCGAGGAACCCTGATTTCAGCGCAGGTCGATTTTAGCGCAGATCGGTTTTTCACTCATTTTACCAGACGGAGGCAGGCGACCGAAAAACACCAGCCCGTCCTTGCTTTGTGGCACGTCGCCATCGCCACTGTCGGTTCAACTCGATTTTACTGCCGTCATTCACCGGGAGGAGACACACTCCACAGTATATATAGAGGAGTGGGCCTTCTTCTCCATTTTCGAATCCTCATTTCAGGCGCGGCAGAGAGATCGAGTGGGACCGGTAGCGCTGTTCCAAGTCGAGGAACAGGACTGGAGAATTTCTTCGGAGCGGAATAGAGGAGACTGCGGCGAGCTCTGTGGGCGCAGTTCCGAAGGCCAGGACTCAGCACTTCCGGATCCTTTCGCGGAGCGAGAGCGAGATTCGATAACGTTGTTCGAGGCGCACAGTGCTAGAAGGACAAGCAGCAGACGGTGAGGATCTGTCCCCATTCCCGGTATTCAACCACGAAGCGCCACATTGCAGTTTCAGCTTCGCAATCGTCGTATCGAACACGACAAACACGGTGGTTGTCGTGCTGAACACGACGACCTAGCACAAACTTGTCATGCCCAGGGATAGCCCGCACCCCGCATGAGCGTTGCGTAGTCGCGGGAAAGGGCTGCACCGGCGTTGGTTGTCGTGTTGAACACGAGGACCGCCTCTCAACCTATCTTGCCCAACGCTCCCTCGAGGTGCCGATGGATCCCATGTCGCCGCCGGTCGTCGTGTTGAACACGATAACCGCCGCACAGAACTCCCTCGGGGTGCCAGTGCAGCCCATGCCCAAGAGACTGCAGTGCGGTGGTTGTCGTGCCGAACTCGACGATCGACACGGCACCTGCAGTGCGTGGAGGCACGGGCCACACTGGCATCCCAAAGAAGTGCTCTGCGGTGGTCGTCGTGTTGAACACGACGACCACCAGCAAAGGGTGCCAGTGCAGCCCTTTCGGGGCTTGAACTTGCCATGACCAAGATAGCCCGCACCCCGATTGAGCGTTGTGTAGCCGAGGGAAAGGGTTGCACCGGTATTGGTTGTCGTGTTGAACACGAAGTCGGTTAACGTACCTTGCCCAACGCTCCCTCGGGGTGTCGATGGAACCCATGCCGTCGCCGGTCGTCGTGTTGAACACGATTACCGTTGTGCAACACTCCCTCGGGGTGTCAGTGCGGGCCATGCCCGAGACACTACAGTGCGGTGGTTGTCGTGTTGAACTCGATGATCGACACGGTACCGCACTGCGCTGAGGCACGGCCGCACTGACATCCCGAAGGAGTGCTCTACGGTGGTCGTCGTGTTGAACACGACGACCGCCAACAAAGGGTGCTAGTGCAGACCATTCGGGGCTTGAACTTGTCATGCCCAGGATAGCCGGCACCCCGCATGAGCGTTTTGTAGCCGGGGGAAAGGGCTGCACCGACGTCACGGTTGGTTGTCGTATGAACACAACGACCGCCTGTTAACCTATCTTGCCCGCGCTCCCTCGGGGTGCCGATGGAGCCCATGCCGTCGCCGGTCGTCGTGTTGAACATGATAACCGCCGCGCAGCACTCCCTCGGGGTGCCAGTGCGGGCCATGCCGACGACATTGCAGTGCGGTGGTTGTTGTGTGGAACTCGATGATCGACACGGTGTTGGGAAACGCGGGGAGTGGCTGCCTACGACCGCTGAGGCCAAGGGCAACGGTGCCTGTCACTCGCCGTGCCCGCTTCCGAGGCCCTCAGCGACCGTAGGGCATTGTATGTCGTGCGTTCGGATGTCTCCCCCCCCCCTTTTCCCCAGTGATGTTGGGTCCTCTGGTGTTGGGAGGGTCTTTTCAAGTTTCGTTTCTAGGCAACCGGCTGGAAGGTTGTTGCGAAAGCACAGGTGGGACGCACGAYAGCCARCAAAATTAACAGCTAGACTCACAGGGCTCGCTTAGCAATACCTAGCCTGAGTGTTCACCCGAGATCTGGTCACCGTCCGTTACGATCAACAGAATTAACAGCGAGACTCGCGAAGCTCGTTTCTCAATATTCACCCTGGGAGTTCATGCGAGAGGTCTGGTCACAGTCCGTAATGATC
>BFEA01000028.1:2165080-2175504 GCA_003427395.1 Chara braunii
GGGGGGTTGGGGTGCGTGATTGAAATTGACTCCAATAAGATAGACCCGTTTGGTTGAAATTGACACAGACATCTTTGGCGATTTTTATTTTTTTTTCGACGGGCTCGAATGACCCAAAACTTTTGTGGCGTGTGAGTGGGGAACCCACAGAATTGTTTTTAAATAATAATAATAATAATAATAATAATAATAATAATAATAATAATAATAATAAACTACTAATAATAATTATTACTATTATAATTATTATTATTAGTTTCAAGGGTCGGACATACTGTCTCCAGAGGACGTCTCCCCAGTTGTCCGACCGGACAAGTCGGACATCTAGGAGGGTCGTGGACGTCCGCCCTGGTAACCTAGATTTACAGCATCATTGTTTCTTCTTCTTCTTCTTCTTTTTTGTTTTGAATGCTGACTCTTGGAAAGTCTAGTCCTTTTTAAACAACTAAGGTACAACCGCACATCATTTGACTTCGGCCGTGTCACCTTGTTGTGTTTGTTGAACTTTGTTCTTTCTTAGGCATTACATTTTTCCGCGATGATCCCAAAGTAAGGGCTCTCCGCTTTTTGGACCGAATGGCGGTAAGTTTGTCTCGCTGTGTTTCTTTGGTAGAATTGACATCTGAGATGATCTGACTTCTGCAGACATGTAGAGTGTTGGCTGTTGTTAATAGAAACAAACGATGCCAGGCATGAAAGATGGAAGGGTGAAGTACAAATGCATCGTAAAAGATTCATAATTGTTAAGTTAGATTTTTATATTGCACATTCTCCGCGCGAAAGATGAATCGCCTTTGTATTTGCTACATGACCATGCATCTTGGAACCACAAGTGTAACAGCTCTTTTCTAAGAGAGGTGTCGATCGAGTAATGAATTCACCAAAAGGCAGAGGTACCTACCACACAGAAAGAAGTTGTGACAATCCTAGGAGCAAAAACTTTAAAAAAAGCAATGGCAAAGGCTGGGGAAGAGACCCAAATAATGTGAAACACAAGGCGGGGATCACTGGCCTCGACTAGTACATCGATCCTTCTTTCCTCTCTCGGAGTCTCTCTCTGTCTCTCTCTCTCTCTCCTCTTTTCTTTTTCTCTCCCCCTTTGTGTCTCTCACATTCTCTCTCCTATTTTCCTTCCTCTCTCTCTCTCTATGCTTCTTTTCCCTTCTCTGTATCTCTCGCCTCATACACACACACACGTGTGCTCGCATGGAGTTGTGTATAGCGAACATGACACCACACAACACGGCCTTGCTAAGCTCGCCATTCAGGTGGACTGATGCAGCTAGGTTCGCGAATGTACTAGCGGTAGTGCCAGTGGGTATCCCTGGGTGAGTCAATGTGTGGAGTGGGTTTTATGGCTGTGACAGACTACCTTCTTCCCCCGAATACAACGTATGGTGATTATAGCTGTATTTGAGGCATCTTTCAGTCTAAATGCAGCTATAATGACCGTACGTTGTATTCGGGGGAAGAAGGTAGTTTTTTCAGGCTTACTGCCTTTCCTGTCAGGGGTTTGGACTGACGTTCTGCTCGGATTGCAGGGCTGGTGTTGAGTGAAGCTGACCACTTTTCTCTCGCAGCGGTATCGCTAACTCTGTCACAGTCATGCTCTGTTTTGGGGGAGTTGTGTATATCGAACATGACAACACGTGCGAGCACACATTTGACCGACAGGCGAGACATTCTTGTGCCAAATGTCTCACACCTGCTGATGCTGCTGTTGCATTTGGCAGTCTCTCACTTTTGCAATATGCGGAGCTTTATATATTGTCACATATCGCTCAGCTAAAGGACCGCACTTTGCAAATCAAACTATGAAAATACAGAAGACGAAAACGAAGAGCACACTTCTCGCAGATGGGCCGTTGGGCCGTTGGCTCTGCCACTTCGATCGTATGACAAGAATGTTGTGGAGAACTTGTTTGTAGCAGCGGAGGGGCACTGCGTCAGATGAGCCGTTGGCTCACCACTTCTCGCAGCCTGCTGGAACGTGCATGTACTATATTTTATTATTTTGCCAAGTCAAGTCCTGACTCTAGTGCAGAACCCTGTGATCTGGATACTTTTTTTTTTTTTTTTTTAATGCGTTTCTTTTCTGCATGGCCTAGCCCATCCTGTAGTGGTTGGAAAGAAACAAAGTGCTGCTGCGCTGAAATGCGAGGCCAAACCAATGAGCCTATCTCAGTTGGTACACCAATGAACTGTGTTGAAGTACAGACCTCTTTTCTGATCCAGATACAGCTTTTTTTTTTTTTTGTTTTGTTTTTGTTTTGTTTTTCAGATACAGCTTGTATTCATTCAGCCATTTCATCATTTCGGTTGCAGTCCTGGACCTTCTTTCTAAATAGTGTTTTTAACTTTTTATTTCAAACAGCTTTTTTTATTGAATCTTTTAGGTACTTACAATCAGAAATGCAAGGCTAAAGAATTTGTGCAGTGGTTCGGAGGAAACAAAGTGCTGGTCACCGATGAGAAATGGAAGGCCAAAGAATTGTCAATTGGAAATTTCGGTGCTACACTATCTTCAGAGATTTCCCGGGTTTTATTATCATTTTTTTTTGTTTTTGAAGTTTTAATGCAGGGCTGAGTTACGGGTGCTAGTTTCCTTCCTGCTGTCTAAGGCCATACCGATACTTGCAAATTGTAGACAGAATTTGGCCGTAATTTATTATTATACACTATATATATTATATAGTACACATTAAAAAAAAATAAAAAATCCTCATCTATTCTGGGGGCGGCGTCGGTTGGGTTGCTTATCACCAGCAAGCACGAGTTCCGATATGAAAGCGAAGAGGGAGGACATGACCCCCTACCCCTGCTGCCCTAGCCGCTGTGCAGGGGGGGGTGCTGGTAGGCAGACCTGTGGTTCATGTCTAACTTTCCCTACCCGTGGCCCGCAAAGTAACCGGGAAAGCACCACTCGTTTTTTTTGGGGGGGGAGGAGGGAATGGGCCCTGGAATCTAGCCGTAATATCAGTCAGATACATATCAGAAAACCCTAGTCTTATTTTAGGCCCTAAATTACGTGCTATGATGGATGTCATTGATTTTGTTTGTCAGGAGAGAGATGTCGTTCAGAAGATGGAGTTCCTGAAGGCTCTTGGCGGAATGATCGGCATGTTTGATATTCGAATCCTGCGATATAAGGTACCGTCGCTGGAGTCAATACGTGCTTGTTACTTCAACTGTCTTTTGCAGTTTAACACCGTTCACGTGGGTTTGGTCTAATTTTGGGGGATTGTGTTTCTTCTTCGAAGAGTTTTATCTGCTTGCTTCAAATACAAATAAAAAGAATGGAAGACTTAGAAAAACCATCTGAAGGGATTGATGATAGATCACTTCAACGATTGAAGATCCATCTCTCTCAATTTAGCGCATGAATGTGGGTGGTTTGGAGACCAGGATCGACGGTCACAACTGCTGACCCTCAGCCTAGAAAGAAATGCGGGGTTGGTGCCTTAGCTTGCTTGGGTTGCTCACAGCGCTCAGCGAACATTGTTTTTCTGATTTAAAAAAAAGAAAAAAAAGGAAATCGTGAACCTCTGCTCCTCGCTTGAGCATTGTATTGTTGTGGATGCCGGGGGTGAAACTAACCGGACTGATGCTGCCCAGAACGGATATGTACTCATTATGGAGCCAGGACCATAAAAAAAATAAAATTGCGTGAGCATTGTATTCATGTGGATGGGAAGTTTGCCTTTTCTTTCTTTTGAGGGAATCGTTGCCCCCCTGAAGTTCGTTGTTTTTCGGACTTTTTCCCTTCCTCTTGGTTGATGATAGTAGAGAAGTAGAGACGTAGAATTATTCTTGCCGTTTTTTATCAGTCAGCTTCGCTGGGCAACTTCGGCCAATAAATGTTTAAAAAAAAAAGTTAAAAAACACATGGAAGCTGCTCAGCGAAGCTGACTCTAAATAAAAGCACATGGCAGCCCACCTGGCTTTTGCGCTTCAACGGCAGACACATGGAAATGTTTATAAATAGATGTTGAGCGAGTCCTTTCCCTCCCCCCCACCTTTTTTTTTTGAGTCCTGAATCCTGATGAATGTCTGAATGGTAGATTCAATGATTGATGTGACTGTGTTTTTTTTATGAACTTTATGGAAAGATCATGATAATGCTACGGAGGCATCCCCCTTCAAAAAAAGGACAAGGAAAGCAATTGTCCCGGCTAATTGACGTCTATATTCAATAATGCATGGGAATGTGTTTATGCACAGATCACGAGTTAAAAAAGTCCTCATGTGTACGATAATGCTAGGGCTATCCCCCTTCAGAAGAGAGAAGGAAAGCAACCGTCCTGGGTAATTGATCTCTCCCAATCCAGCAGCAGCTGTTCTTCCCGGCGGGGGGTGGGGAGCGGGGGGGGGGGGGGGGGGAGGTTGTGCACCCGAGGTCCACAGAGTGTGTGCGAGTCGGTGACCATTGACTAATGTGGATGGGACGCGTTACAACCACTTGCCAACCCCTCTGTTGTACCTGAACGCCCCCGGTCATTAGCACTGCATGTGGACTGGAAGTTGCCCCAAATACAGCTATAATGACCGGGCTTTTTGTTCCGGTGAAGACCGTAGTTTTAATATTTTGACAGTGGTGGGTTAGCGATTGCTTGCCCTTTAGCCCCAGGTGGGAGTTTGGGGCTGGAGTTGGAGGACTGGACTGTGGTTAGCAATTGCTTGCCCCCCTTCTGTGCGGCCTGCTTGAACATGACCCTTCACTAATCCTTCAATAAGCCTTCACTGAGTGTGCACTGGGCCTGACTGAGGCTGCGCTGACCCTTCACTGACCCTTCACTGACCCTTCACTGAACCATCACTGAACCATCATTGAACCAGCACTGAACCAGCACTGAACCATCACTGGATCATCACTGAACCAGCACTGAGAAACTTCACTGAGGCTTCACCGCGAGGCTTCACTGAGCCTTGACTTAGCCTGCACTGAGCCTGCACTGCGCATGCTTCTAGCATTTCTTCCTTTTCTTATGACACTGATTTACAACTTAACGCATGTTTGTTAAACTTTGTTTGTTTGTTTGTTTGTTTGTTTTTTTGTGAATTCTGAGTCTGTTGGAGGTCCTGCCGCCTCTGGCACCGAGCCCTCACCAGGCCTTCACTGGGTCTTCACTGGGCCTTCACTCAGTTCAGTGAGCCTCCACTGAGATTTCACTGAGCCTGCTCTGAGCATATGTATAGCATTACTTTCCCTTTCATCGAGGTTTCATTGAGAGGCTTTACTGAGATTTCACTGAGCCTGCTTTGAGCATACTTCTAGCATTACTTTCCCTTTTATGACACTTGTTGATTTGTGTGTTTGTTTGTGAATTTTCGATCCATTGCAGGTCTTGCCGCCTCTGGCGATTGAATTACGTAATGAAACAATGCAAACCATCGTTATTCCCATGATCATGTCTATTGCGGAATCCCAGGTAGGTTTTGCTCTTACAGATACACTCTCTTCATTTCACCCTCGCTCACAATACCGCAGGACCGTGGTGTCATCAGCCTGTATGTGCTTTGGCACGGTGTTCAAAAGTCGAATCGGTGGATCCATACTGGCCGTGATATCCACCCCACCCCTGCATGGCTGTACTGTCGTTCAGCTCACACACACATATGTGATGGTTTGTGGATGTAATGAGAGCGAGAGTTTGTTTATTTTGAAACACACACACACTTTGGATCTGCTCGTCTGAATGGAGTATGGGCTGTTGTGGTGAAAATGTGAAACGCACAATGCAAAGAGTATGAAAAAAAAAGGAAAAAAGAGTACAAAATTACAAATAAGTTGAAATAACCATACTTGCGGCGTATCACTGCGGTGCGGGTTCCGAGGTGCAGTGCGTGTGCATCCCATGCGCAGTGCGCGCAGCGCGTCTGAGTGCGCTGCTCTCGGGTGCGTCATGCACGGGGGTGCAAGCACGCGCGCTGCAGGCGGGAACCAGTGCGCCCGGTGCACGTGCCTTCTTTTTTGCCGGGGATATGGCGTCTATATGGAGGGGAGGAGGAGGAGGGGTAATGAGGAGAGGATGGAGGATGGAGGGAGACATGGTGGAGATATTACGGGATATGGCGGCGATATGGAGGGAAGGAGGAGGTGTGATGAGCAGACTATTATGGAGGATGGAAGGAGATGGGGTGGAGATATGAAGGAGATATGAAGGAGATATGGCGGAGATACGAGCGTGATGCGTGGAGAGTGAGGGATGATGCGTGGGGAGGGAAGATGAAAACGACGAGGGGCATAAACGTGGTAAGGGTGGGAGAAAGGTGGGAATGGTGGGAGGGAGGGGGGGAGGAAGGAGAAACGTGACGTGTGAGGAGGGCCGATGACGAATGCACTTCCGTAAACAGAGGGGGGGGCGAACGACGAACGAGGTCGGGAACTGGGGGGGTGAAACGAGAATGGAGGGGGAGTGAGGGATAATGCGTGGGGAGGGAGGATGGCAAACGAGGCGGAGCATGAAAGTGATAAGGGTGGGAGAAATGTGACGATGGGGGGAAGGAGGATAGCAGATGAGGAGGTAGGAAGGGTAGGGGGGGGAGAGGAGAGAAAGGAGGAGAGACACATGGCAGGAGGGAAAGGTGGTGCGTATGGCGGAGGTCGAGCCAGGTGGAGGAAAATGGTGAAGGAGTTGCGATGGTGGGACAAGTACGTAGGAAAGGTGGAGCGTGGGGTACGAGGAGAGAGAGAGGGGAACGGCTGAAGGACGCCGCGATCGTGGAAGCACAGAGAGAGAGAGAGAGAGAGAGAGAGAGAGAGAGAGAGAGAGAGAGAGAGAGAGAGAGAGAGAGAGAGAGAGAGAGAGAGAGAGAGGGAGGTGAGGCAGGGAGGAAGGGAGGGGTTGCCTGCTGCTGCGGACCTGCCTGCCTGTGCTGCCTGCTGCCGCTGACCGCTGCCTGCCTGTGCTGCCTGTTGCCTGTTGCCTGCCGCCGCTGACTGAGCTATGGAGGACGATGATGGGGTGGGAGGGGCGACAGTGGTGACACACGGACAGCGGGGACGAGTGTGGGCCGGTAGGGTAGCAAATGGACGCGCGTGGGTAGGATATGGGCCTTGCCAACGTTTGAACTTTGAATTCAAATCCGAACGTTGGGAAGGACTTCCACCATTTTTTTTCCCAGGCCTTGGTGCGGCCCGGAAAATATTCAAGTCCCGGAAAATATTTTGTGCGGCCGTGGTTCAAAATTTTCCTGGGCCCTTGAATTAAGTTAGGTCCCGCCCCTCGACTTCTTTTTTCTTTGCGCGACCCCTTTTTTCCCCCTTGCGGCGCACTCGTGTGTGCTGTGTGATGGGGTCCCTGTGCCCGACTGCCATGCACAACATGTGCCCCAAGTATGGAAATAACCCATACATGTGCCACAAGTATGGAAATGACCCATACTTGTGGCACATGTCGTGCTTTTTTCGTTTACAAGGGAGATAGTTGACTGGTCATGCTGGTTATTTCCAGTATGGGTTATTTTCATGGAATGTGGAAGTCCAGGAAAGGGGGGAAAAGAAAAAAGGAAGTCAAATGGGAACTGAACTGCGTGTGGCAGAGCACAGGCGTACTGAACTGGAAAGCACGGCGCTCTGTTGTCTGGGAAGGATTCACCAGTTTCGCATTGAAAGAACGTTCTCATGGAAAACACACACCGGGGACATCCCTAGACGCATCTCTGCCAATATTTAGTGAAAATAGTCCTACGGTCTTCCCCCAAGCACAATGCATCCTCGTCATGACTGTGTCGTACTGGAAAGAATGCTTGTATAGATGTATGATCGGCATGTGGTGTGTTCATGGGAAGACGTCAGTGTGAGTATGTCGTAAGTAACAGGACAATGGGTGACTGATCATTCAGTGGAGTATTCCCAAGCATGCAGGTGTCACTGGGATTTGACCCTCTCTCTCTCTCTCTCTCTCTCTCTCTCTCTCTCTCTCTCTCTCTCTGTGTGTGTGTGTGTGTGTGTGTGTGTGTGTGTGTGTTACATGCATATGGGTGTGCTTGCTTACTTGTGCTCCTTCACGGGAAACGCAGTAGTAGTAGAAGTAGTAGTAGTCGTAGTCGTAGTAGAAGAAGACGATGACTACGACAACGCCAACGGCGATGAAGAAGAAGAAGAAGAAGAGGGACGAAGAAGAAGAAGGAGAAGAAGAAGGAGAAGTGGCCGTGCCATGCGAAGCCATCGTCATGGTCTTGAGAAGTGATATTTGGTGCATTTTTTGCACGTGGCTTTTACAGGACAAAAAGAATTTTGAGACCGCCGTGTTGCCGGCGCTTCTTCCGGCAATGCAGACTGCTTCTGGCGATGCGCTTCTGCTTCTGCTGAAGCATGCTCCTGTGATCGTGGATAAGGTCGGTTACGCTTTTTTTTTTTTGTTGTTTCCCTGTAGCTCGGAACTGTCTTCTTCTTGACATGTCATGTTTTTTTTTTTTTTGTAACTTGACACTGGTCGATGGTGTTAACGCATCATTCTGAACGTAGCCATCAGGTTGGAATTGTATCTATAGATTCTATACTGATTCTATATTAGTAACCCTAAAGATTTACTAAAGATTTGCCTAGAAAGTACTAGAAACTTAGTAGAAAGTCGAAAGTCGAAAGTCAGAAGTTGAAAGTTGAAACAATTCTTGCCGTTGTTGTTGTTGTTGTTGTAGTGAAATAGGAAAATTTTTAATTTGAAAATGACTTCAAATGACTCGAAATGAGGGAGTAGATTTTTGACTGACCTCTTGTGAAACAAGGGCCCTTTTTTTTTTTTTTTTTTTTTTTTTTTTTTTTTTTTTTTTTTTTTTTTTTTTTTTTTTTTTTTTTTTTTTTTTTTTTTTTTTTTTTTTTTTTTTTTTTTTTTTTTTTTTTTTTTTGTTGTTGTTGTTGTTGTTCTTTTAACCACCATTACACCTGGGCCTGGCGGTCTTCCACTGTGTTCCAAGCTCTACCGAACTGCCAGCGGTGCACTTCTTTCTTTTTGGGCTGGCGCCGCCATCCATTGTGGTCTGGTAGTCCTGAGCCTGGAATTTTTTTGTAGGTGATGAAAGGTTTCTCCACAAGGCTGGGGCTGTGTAGTGTACTGGCAGTTTAAGAGTGTCGGTTTGCTTCTTATGCGAAGAGAAATTTGCTCCATGCATCATCATGTGGGAGTCACTGCCGACCTTTTTTTTTTCTTTCCCATTGGGATTAAAATTCATCACTTTGCAGGACGCTTCTTTTTCGCTTTCAAATTTTCAATCTTTGTCAGTTTCTGACATTTTCTGGATGTGCTATGTACTCCATAGTGGTGTATGTGGGATTCCTCGATCCTCGCTGTGGTAGCTGGTTCATCTGATGAAAATTCTCAAATGAATAGTCCTCCTTGGGTGCAATCGAGATCGAGATGCAACCGTGCGTGACCTTTTGCAATGGACGCCCATTTTCTTTCTCTCTGCGTGCCTGTGGAAAGGACCAGGCCGAAAGGCCTGCCTTCTGCTGAGTCGCCCGTACATTATGAGGGACGCTGGGCGCGTTTCCCAGCTTGTATATAATGAAAAAAATCTTTAAAAAAGGGGGAAAAAAGGGATGTCTCTGAGCTTTCCATAGCAGTGTGACAGACGTTTCGCGCAAAGCCTCGACATCTGACAGAACTGGGTCAGACCTGTCTGCATGGACATTCAGACTCCTGACCTGAGTTGGTGGTGGTGGTGGTGGTGACGGGGGTGATGGGGGTAGGTGTTGTCCTAGCCAGGCATATTGCATGGATTATGTAGCGTACGTACATACGTGCTATGTACATAATAGACTAATAGTCATTAAGTTTCTATAGTGTAATCAATTAATTCAATATTATGATTTACAGCCTTTTACAGGTAAGTTGGTAACGGTGTTATTAGTTTTTTCTTCTTTTTTTTTATCAATTTTGAAGAGGACGATGGTCTTGAGATATCATCATGAAACTGACTGGCCTTAGGCGATTCCGGAATCAAGTTGCTCTGGGCCCATCTGGATTCGAACTCCGGTCTGTATGTCAAGAGTCCTCTTCTCAGCTATTCAGGATTTAAGTTCATCTGGGCCCGTCTGGATTCGAAATCCGGTCTGTATGGATTCCAAATCCGGTCTGCATGTACCAACTGAGTGTCTTGTGAGATGAAAAAGGTTTCGAAATTATTTGAACAGGCGATGTGAAATGTCAGCCAGTCAATCCTCTTCTCAGCTATTCAGATCTTCCCTCTTCCAAATTTCCAAAGCCATACACCCTTGGGAGCCACATGTTTGTTCAGACTGTCAACTGTGTATTTTCTCCTCTCTCTTCCTCCCCCCCGCCCCCCCCCTATCCCCCCCTTCTCCCTTGCTTCCCCCCTCCCCCCCCCCCCCCCCCCCCCCCCCTCCACCCTGCTCCCCCCCCCCCCCCCCCCCCACCCTCCCCCCCGCACTAGAACTCCTGCTGTCTGTTTTATCTTCAGCT
>BFEA01000028.1:2183974-2194191 GCA_003427395.1 Chara braunii
TCTCTCTCTCTGTGTGTGTGTGTGTGTGTGTGTGTGTGTGTGTGTGTGTGTGTGTGTGTGTGTGTGAGAGAGAGAGAGAGAGAGAGAGAGAGAGGGGAGATGTCCGCTGTTGTGTGGGCGGGAAAGTAACCCTGTCGGAAATAGGCAAAGGGCGTTCCCTTCTTTGCGCAGTTGGAATGCCAACCCCTGCATGACCCGCCCGGAAATTCAAGCTACCAGTGCCGCGAACACTTGTTTAACAAACTGGCCTTTTTTTCCCAAGCTTGACCCACCGCGTTGGAATGATGTGTGCAGCAGGGAGGGGTATAAAAAGACCGCCGGTGTTCTCTTGCAACGATGATGACGCGAAGATTCTACTATGATGCATTTAACTGGCATTACTTTTTAACATTGGTTGAAGAGCAACCCTTTTCAAGACCGAAAACAGATTCCCTGATGCCCTTGAGAACTCTAGGGGCAAAGACAGAAATAGGCTCCTTGCATTGACAAGTCCCATGACCAGCGTGGGGTTGAAGTGCATATAGACCTCTTTATTGCCACAATCCAAATAAATTGAAAAAAATAAAAATAAAAAAAAATTGAAATAATGACTGCACTTGGTAAGTGTACGTACCAAATGGTGTGCTTTGAAAAAAAAAAAAAAAAAAAAAAAACAAGAAGAAAGAAATTACACTCAAATAGAACAATTTTCAATTTTGTCCATTGGACCCTTTGTGTTTTGTTGTTTCATAGTATCCATGCTAATCTCATGCTATTGGGACCTTTTGCAATTTTCTATATCAAACTATTCTGGTATTTTTGTAAAAGGGTGGACAATCCACAGACGGAATGCAGATATGAGGATTGTCCAACAACTGAGATTACCCTTCGTGCCGATATGTCCCGCTATTGAAGCGGAGCGTGAAAGTGCCCTTCATGCCGATTTTTGATGAGACTGGAGGGGGGTGGGGACCACTGGGGGAAATTTGTTCACTGGCACCTGTGCCGCCCCTAGTGGTGGACGAGCAGCCAGCAGCTGGAACAAAACGCGGCCATCGTTTTCTTGTTTCCAGTCCTCGACCACCCTCAAGAAGTGCTTATGTTCGGTCAAGTACCTGCCCGGGAAGGAACGCTCGAGGAACACTACACTTGAGCCCAGAATCGCAGTCAGATACATTCTTGAAGTGCTAGTGTGAGACTGCCCTCAAGTGTTCCTTCGCAGGTAGGTGTACTTGACGGCTCTCTCCGTCTCTCACGGGGAGTCACATCTGCGTTTGTTTTGTAAAACGAACGCTGAACCCGGTTTCCAGCAGGTGCAGCTCCCCGTCAATAGATTGAAGCCCCATCTATATGGAAGGCCTATTATATTATATTATATTATTGGAGGACGCTCTGATCAGCTCCGATAATAGGTCTCCGGCAGATGATTTTCGGGGGGGCGGGAAAAGAAAAAGAAAGAGCCGAGATTATTCTTTCTTGAAAGAAAAAAAAGTTTAAGATGGAACAAAAATGGCTCTGAAGGTGATTGCCTTCAGATTCATCGATGGTGCACCATAAGTGTTGTAAGAGACATCGATGAATCTGAAGTCGATCGCGTTCAGATTCATCGATGGTGCCACCATAAGATACATCCTGGAAACTGCAATCGTGAGATACTGCCCTGGAACGATCCTTTGCTGGCAGCACCTTGTTTCTCATGTGGAGTCAGCTCAGAAACAGCCCAGATTTTTCTTCCTAAAAAAAACAAGGTACACTCTTTGGGGGGTGGGTGGGGGGGGAGAGGTACACTTTTTTTTGGGGGTGGCAAAGGCACACTCTTTTTTGGGGGGGAGGTACGCTCTGGAAAGCGCATGTGTGAGATATACTGCCCTGAGAATCTTCAGATATTAATTGCCTTCAGATTCACTGAGGGCGGACCATAACTGCGTCCAGATACATTGTGGAAAGTGCATGTGTGAGATACTTCCCTGATACGTTTCTTTGCTGGCTGCATCCCGTCTCTCACTGGGTGTCAGCTCATAAACGGCCGAGTATATTCTTCCTAAAAAAAGAAAAAAAGAAGACCTTCTGAAGGTGGCTGCCTTCAGATTCACTCGTTGTAAGGGACGCTTTTGGGCCTGGTTCCCAGCCGTGTTGCTCCCCACGAATAGATTGGAGCATCGTCTCAAAAAAAAAAAAAAAAAAAAAAATCCTCATCGTGGACCAGAACTGCGTCCATATACATATTCAACAGTTGCTGTGTGGAAATGCCGTGAACTTCTTTTTTTTTTTTTTTTTTTTTTTTTTTTTGGGAAATGCCGTGAACTTCACTTTTCTCATGAACTTTACTCGTCTTTTCTTTTTTCGTCCTGAAACGATACTTTTTCTTTCGTGACGTTTGTGACGTTTGTGACGTCTGTCTTCGTGTCATTCATTGCACACAGGCAGCAAACTGACAGGACAACGTGCAGTCCATATTTGCCCGTTTTCCTTGGGACCACCACCGTCCTTGCCCGTCGCACTACCGGGGCTTTGCCGACCCCCGAAGTATGCACAGCCGTAAATGGGCCACCTTTTTTTTTTTTTTCGTTTTTTTTTTTTCAAGCAGGGCCAAGTACTGGTGGTTTAAATTGTAAATTTTTCAATACGATTTTTTTTTTTTTTTTTTAACCCCCCTTTTTTTCAGTGTACGGGCCCAGTGCCCAACAACTCGAATTTCAAAAAGATTTGGAAACCCTTGGCAAAGACGGGGCTAACCCTTGGTTTATATTTTTCCAGCGGCTTTCATTTCGAAAAATGTTGCCTTTATTTTTCCAGCGGCTTTCATTTCAAAAACCTTTATTTTTCTACCAGCTTTCATTTTGAAAACCTTGGTTACTATGTATGGCCAAGCTCAATTGGTATGGATGGGCAAGCTCAATTGGTATACCATTTTGAAAACTGTATACTGTGAAGTTGCGCGAACATGTGAATAGGGAACTGCAGAGCTGAGTTCAAATCGGGATGGAAATCGATGAATGACATGAAATTTTGAAAATTTGAAAATTTGAAAATTTATAACTGAAAAAAAAAACAAAAAAAAACAGGATATGGATTCAGTTGAAAATTAAAATGTTTTTTTTGCTGGTAATCTAAGATGACAGGAAATTAGCTGCCCACCAATATAGACAGGAGCATCCAGGTCTCTTGCTAGGAGGTGGGTGCCCTTATCACCTCTCCTAGCAAGGACGCTGCGTTAAAAAAAAAAAAAAAAAAAAAAAAAAGAGGAAAAAAAAAGAAAACAAAAGAAAAAAAAAAAGAAAAGGCCCAGTGAATGTGGTCAGCGTGGAATGGCCTTCAGTGGGACAGATCACTCCCTTGTTTTTTTTTCTACTTTTTTTTTTTTGAATCACCCAAGCTCCCCTTCTATTCTGGGGGGCGTCAGTCTGGCACGGTCTGCTTATCACCGGCGAGCATCAGTACAAGGGAAAAGAACCGAAAGAAGTTCAAAGAACACAGAATTGAAAAAGAGAGTCAGTCGAACCCTTGCGGTACGAGTCACCTACTCGAGGGACGGACCACTTTTTTTTTTTTTTTTTTTTTGGGGGGGGGGGGGGGGGGGGGGGGGGGGGGGGGGGGGACCACTTCCTATGCTCACTGCCTTTTTTTTTTTTTTTTTTTTTTTTTTTTTTTTTTTTTTTTTTTTTTTTTTTTTTTTTTGTGAATCCAACTCTATCAATATTGAGAGTGAACTGACGCTGCTGTGGCTTCTTTGTGGCCTTGGACTTGTAAGAACCAGACATGGGTCACATCTAAGTTCATGTTCAGGCGTCCAGTCTATCGATGAAAAAAAAAAAAAAAAAGGCCTGAAGTCAGGTCTTGCCAAGTCAAAGTGTGAACAACCAAATAAATCATCCGAAGTAGCTTTGAGTGTAAGTACTTTTGTTTTTGTTTTCGTCACAGCACGGAAATTCATTGCACGAAGAAAAAAAAAAGTAAGTTTTGTCGGGTCTGACTACCTTTCACAGGCAAATTCAAAGTCCATGGAGTCGCCTACTTGTCAGAGTCTGACGCCTCAGGGCAGGCCTGACAGCCGTTTTTGGAAAGAATAAAAAAGAAGAAGATACCTTTCTCGGCCAAAAAACAAAAAGATCAAGTGTAGTATCTGTTCTGATCAGTTTAATATCTGATCCGTAGTCCATTGGGGACATTTAAAAAAAAAAAAGAAAAAAAAAAAAAAAAAAAAAAAAAAGAAGAAGAAGAAGAAGAAGAAGCGAACAGGAAAAAAAACTACACAAGTTTGAACCCAGCCCTCGTGGAGGTGGAAGTCACACCAGTGCTTTGAGGACTCGGAATGTATCTGGCCACTATGGGTGGACATGGACAGGGACAAATTTCTTTGCAGGTCGTTCTGGTGCCCTGCCAGCAAGGCAGGGCGTATTCCACGTGGGACATCCAACTGCCTCACTTCCTTTTTTTTTTTTTTTTTTTTTTTTTTTTTTTTTTTTTTTTTTTTGTTGTTGTTGTTGTTGTTGTTGTTGTTGTTGTTGTTGTTGTACTCGCATTAGTAATGTAGCGTCCTCTGTCTGACTGCCATCACAGCATAAGGGATGCTTTGTTTCTTCTTCTTCTTTGTTTCGTGTTCTGTGGACACAGACGCCCTCACTGACTGAGGGCGAAGTCACAAGGGCACCTCATAGAATGTATCTGATGGTTATCACTGACACTGGTATTTAATGCTGGCGACTATCCACATCCTACGCTAGTCTACGACAAACTTGGAGGTGCCCTTTAATCCCATCAATCAAAAACGAATCAATTTTTAGTACCTTTTGGTACTGCAGGGTCTGTTTTATTCATGTCATTCATTTTTAGTTGAAAGAACTTTTTGCCAAAAAAAAAAAAAATTGAAGCAAAGAAGCGAGTCCCGAGGGACAAACGGAAACGGTGTTAAMAAAAAAAAAAAAAAGGAGAAAAAAAAAAGGTGATGATGCATCCAGAATAGTTGAAATTACACACGTACAGAGAGCTTCGATCTTGTAGCGGATCGGCCTTGCCGAACACGTCCGGGCAATTATCCCACCAGCATCTCACGTTCACGAGTATTCCGTTCAGCTGCGTATCAGAGACACGGTCGGGGTTCAACCAAGGGCTGGCTATTCCCAGTGATCCCCTTTCACGTCGAGCTTGAGTCTTCGCAGCGAGTTCTTCACTACGAGTATCTTCAACGGCGTTGAATAAGTCGTGTCCGTCTCGTTGTGGACTTCTACAACGTCTCATTTATTTGACATATTGATTGTACAAATGAGAGGGGGAAAAAAAAAAAAAAAAAAAAAAAGAGGATGAGCTTTTTGGCCTGGTGCTCATGCACATATAGATTGTCATAGAGAAATATCAGGCGAACCATATGCGCATTTAGTTTTTTTTTCGTATTCGAACACCGTAGCAAAATCTACGTTCATTTAGAAAACAAATCTACTGTAGATTTTTTTCGTATACGAATACCGTGTACGCATGGCTTAGGTTAAGAGGGAGAAGGCTGGTGGGTCCCAAACGATCTACTGAAACCGAAACCGGGAAAACAAAACAAAACAAAAAGAGAGAAACTGGGCTTGGCTGCGAAGAAAGAAGAAGAAGAAGAAGAAGAAGAAGAAGAAGAGGAAGAAGAAGAGAAGAGAAGAGAAGAGAAGAGAAGAGAATGAAGTAGCGAGGCCAATCGCCACATGTGCACACTTACAATGATTGCAAACAAGAAACAAAAGAAGAAGAAGAAGAAGAAGAAGAAGAAGAAGACGAAGATGAAGAAACAAAGATTTGGATGTGATACAGGTGAGATCAATTCTGTGAACAGTGTGGAGTACGAGGCGAAGTGTGAATATGCCGTCTGTGAGGACCTTTGCTGAGGTCGTGGAATGCGCTGTGCGCTGCTTGCTGGCAGGGCACTAAGAAAGAAAGAAAAGAAGCAAGAAACAACAACCGCAACAACAACAACAACAACAACAACAGCAACAAAAGATTTGGCCGTAATACATTCTCGAACGTACTAGTGTGAGTATGCCCTCAGTGATGATGGTCTTGCCCCGACATCATTGATTTCTATTTCCTTTTCCAATGATGGTCTTGTCCCGACATCATTGATCTCTTTTTCGTGCCATCCTTTTTTTTTTTTTTTTTTTGTGGTTTAAACATTGGAAAACAGATGTATGCAAATATGGTTGGAAAATAGCAGGTCCCGGAAATTCCTCCACCTTTACAGGAAACAGCAACTTTGCCCCACTATTTCAGAGTGCGAGCTTTTTGGATCCTATGGCTAGCGAGGAGAGACAAGAGGTTTCATAATTTGGAATATTCTCTCCCCGCACTCGTAGCTCAATTCAACCAAAAATAAAATAAAATGAAACAAGTCAACCAGGCCATCCGATTAGACATCACGACAGATTGGTTCAAGTACAAGAAGAAGTCGGCTTATGTGGACATTCCACCCTTCACACTCCAAGAACCATCTATCCATCCCATACCACTGCATTCCTACTAGGCAATTCGATGGGGGGGGAAGTCGGGAAAATTCTCAGGGGGTTTCAATGGTATAGCTGTATCAATGCTAGTCCAATTATGGAATATCAGTCGGTAGTCCCTTACTATTTCCATCCTCCCCTGGCCCTCCCCGAAATCCTGTTGGAGTCCTTTCCATTCCACCTTCCCTATCTTTCCTCCATTTGTCCCCCCGAGCCAGCATGAGGAAAAGTCCTGGACTCTTTGTTGGATGTCTTTTTGTGTATTGAGGGAGTGGATCTGTGTTCTGACGTCCTCCCATTTTGCTGTTATTTCTATTTGAACCTGTTGTTGCACACTTTCTGTGAATTCGGGCCCTTCTAGTCTCGCTCCTTCCATCTCGTACATGCAACGTCTTCTCCAAAGTGCCCAAAGCACCGCCCTTCGACCCAGTTTGAACAGGTTGTTAGTAAGTTCGTCAAGGGGGTCGACCGGATCCCTAGGCATTGCTTCGCACAGCAGGGCCTTCCAGTCCCAGGGCCACGGGGTTTTTGTCTCTAGTTGGTCCGAGATTCTATCCCACCACCTCCACAACCAGAGTGCACGTGGGCACTGTAGGAATATGTGTTCAATTGTCTCAGGTCGTTTTCTGGATGAGAATGTGTTTGTGCAGAGCTTGCACCAGGATAAAGCTTTGCCTTTTTGCTCCAGGGATGTTTTGTCTATCAACCATTTATTCGTTGGTAGGCAGCGGTGCTCAATCTGCAATTGGAGTGGGGCGAACTTGGCTGGTTTCGTCTTTACCATCCTAAGCCATTTTACTGGCTTTAATTCCTCCTCGCTGCTGTTCAGGTGGTTCTTCCAACGTTCCTCCACTTGGTCTTGAAGGTTAAACCTTGGCCTCAGGAGTCTGTAGGTGGATTTAACTGTTAAACTGTACAACGATTTGGTGTGACTCCTGCCCTTCCCCATTTGGGTTGTCCATTTCCATTCTACTGGATCCAGGGCCAAGTGGTGGATCGACGTGGAGGGGAGGAATGTTATCCATTGCTGATCCTCTCGGAGTACTCTGATTCTAAATACGTCCTCCTTCTGACATATTCTCGTTTCTTCAGGATTGCTCCTCTCGATGATGTTGCCCCTCCTTACTTGGAAGAGACTCACGACCACTGTTCCGTCGGGGTGATTATCTACTACATTGCCCACCTTTCCGTGTAGTTCCCTTAATGCAATCCAATCCGATTATTGCAGGGAAGGGCCTTTGCGCAGGATCCTCCACCAATCTAGAGGGATCTTTTCCACAATCGCTTCCAAGGCTTCTTGGGGCTGGTGACAGTACCGTAATCTCTCCCTTAGCTCGTTTGGGCCAATCCAATTTTTTTTTGTTATGTCTCATATGTCTTTTATTCTTGTTAATCCTTTTTTGACCCAACCTCGACAGGGGCAGACCGTACAGTGAAGGGTCTGGCCCGTTGAATCTACCACCCATCTGTTACCAAATAGGGGTTGTCGTGCCACTTCCTCCCATCTTTCCGCTAAGGTTTTGTCTGGCAAAGGGAGGCTTCGCCATGTTTCGAGGAGGTTAGGCCAAAAGGGGTCCTTTCACAGATCAGACCTTACTGCTTGCCTTGGAGAGTCAGGGCTAAGATCCTGTGGGTGGACTTTTGCTCTTGGGATGGGTCATCCCCTGTTTTCCAACTACATAAGCGGTTCATTCACATCTGATGTCTGCGGGGCCAATCGGGATATTTGTTCCAAGGTCAGCCCTCTCCATGGGGAGTCGAGGTCGAAAAGCAGGCGTTTGAGCCATTGTATCGCTAATGCTTTGGTTTGTATTAAGGGATCAATGATACCGAGGCCGCCTTTTGTTTTGGGTTGGGTGCCACACCACTCGACTGATTACGTTCTGTCTCTCGTGGTCGCCCCGCCACAAGAAGGCGGTTAACTGACGTTGCAGGGGTCGTAAAACCTTCTTATCTAATGCCAAGATTGCTGATTTGTACCATAGCGTGGCCAACACCACATTGTTGATTATCAAAGAGCGCCCAAATAGAGAGGTGTGTTTGTCTTTCCAGTCAAAAGTAGGTCAGTGATCCATTCAGTGTTAGTGGGTAGTCTGCCTTCTGTCGTTATTGAGATTCCCAACACTCAGATAGGCAACTCCTTCGGGAGCCAGTTTAGCCTGGGTTGTTCTGGTGGCCTCACCCCTTGGTGATGTATCCACCATCCTTGAGTTTTATTCCCCCAGTTAACTTTCATGTCTGAATATTTGCAGAAGCGATTCATCATATTTTGTACTTCTTCAATCGATTCTCTGAATGCATCTACCATCAGGGTTAGATCGTCTGCAAACAGAGAGCATACTGGGATTGCCTCCGGGGGGATTGTTGTCACCAGGATTCTTTTAATATCCTTATGAATTCTTAGGTTGGCCGCTAGTGCTTCCACGACTATGACAAGCTATCGGGTCTCCCTGCCTGACAGATCTCTGAAGGTTTATGGGGGGGGTAGCTGGTAGTTACGTTGGCATGGAGGAACTTTAACGTTTGAAACATGACCCAAAGTTAAGTTTTTTCAGACACTTATCTAAGAAGTATCAGTCCACATGGTCGTATGCTTTCTCAAAGTCAATAAAGATGATCGTTGCGTTGCTCTTTGACTGTCTTGTCAGCTTGATCACCTCATTGACCAAAAGGATGTTGTCCTGGATATTCCTGTCTTGGATGAACCCGATTTGGTCAGGATGTATGATGTTTGTCATTACTGGGGTCAGTCTGTTGGCGGGGGCTTTGACCATCAGTTTATAGACAACTGTTAGTAGGGTAATAGGCATATAGTTACGGATGTTGGTACTTTCCCCTTTCTTATAGAGGAGTGTTAGCACTCCTTGCCCCACCAATTCCCCTGTCGGGCCTGAGGCTCATAATGCATTGTAGTAGTCCATCAGGTCCTGTGACAAATTTGTCCACATGGCCTCCCAAAATTCCTTGGGTAGGTAATCTATGCCCGGGGTTTTGTCCTCTTCCATTTGCATCACTACCGTCCATATTTCCTCCTTCGATAGAGGCTTATCTAATGCATCTCTTTGTTGTTCTGAGAGGGATTTGTTGATCGGGTGCAGAAAGTCTTCGATTTCCTCCCTTCGCTGTGCCATAGTTTGCCCCCCGCATTCCGAGGTAAGCAACTTTTGATAGAAGGCTCTTGCGATTTTTGTGCAGGCGGCTGTGGAGGTGAACAAGGGTCCTTGGTTGTGATTGAGATCTTCCAAGGCCTCGATTACCGTTCTCCCTCTTTTAGTCTTGGCCATTGCGAAGAATCGTGCATCCATTGCGCCATCCTGTGAAACCGCGCGTTCATTGAACGCGGGTTTTCCGTTCAGAAATTGAACGGAATGCACGCGCGTTCAATGAACGGGACCGAACGCGGAGTTCAATTTTGCGCAGGGAAAAAAAAAAAAAAAAAAAAAAAAAAATCCGAAAAAAAAACGTATGTTATGAAGAAAAATAAAATAAACAACATTTGCCTGAGCATTACATCTAAATTCGCTACCAAATTGGAAAAGAAAAAAAATAGAAAACAGAAAATTAAAAAAAAATAAAAAAAGAATTGAAATTAGTGAGCGAACACGATTTGACACCGCCATCTTTGGCGATTTTTCTTTTTTTTTTCCCTCAGCAAAATGACTCCAAAATTGAGAGGCATATACCTCACATCATACAAAACTCATATAAGAAAATCAGGAAAAAAAAGCTATTTTTAGGCATCGAAATGATTTAAAAAAAAAAAAA